>KK117174.1:177011-203323 GCA_000611955.2 Stegodyphus mimosarum
TATTATTTTTCCAAAATTCTTTTTTTAAAAGGTGTCGAAAGGATTAAAGTTCAACATGTCCAAAAATCAAAGGAAAATAAAGAGCCCATGTTTTAGAATAAGTTTTTAAAAAAAAAAATTCCGCCGAAAAGGTGTTAAGCTCACCTTCCTAAATAAATTCGTATTTAATCGATTTATTGAAATACGAAATTTATTTTAAGTTCGTAAAATAGCTAAATGTCTACGCTTCACGACGATGTAAAAATGAAATGTATAGAGTGAAATCTCGCTTTCCTGTAGCCCATTATGTCTCAAAATGACGCGATTTGGTCACAAAACATAAAATAAAAAAAATTCTAATTCGAATTTCGAAAAAATCGCTTCGAGGTGCACTGGCTCTTGTGTAGATACACATATGTACCAAATTTCGTGGCCTTGGGTCTATTAGCTTACTCGCAACACGAACGAAAGACACACCCACACACACACACATACACAGACTCTTTGTTTTATTATATGTAGAGATTACGGTAAATTAAAATACTTCATTATTTTATATTTTCTTGCATCTTCTGGTATTCGTTTCTGTAAGTTTACATTGACGGTCTTCCACTGTTTTTTGGGTCAGACAGGGAGTGTAAACTCAAAATAGGACCTTGTAACTTCACTTCTGCAAAAGCGGCATTTTCCATTAAAATACAGCGCAGAGCATTAATTAGAGGCATATCTACGGTATTGGTAAATATAGGAAATTACCACTTCTTACTTTTAATTTTTATTCTATATTTTTGTGTATTTCATTCAAAGTTTTCAACATTAACCATGTCATTATTGCAATTTGCTATGGCATTAGGCTGTGGAATTAACACTTTTTACTCAGTTCTAGACCATCTTTGTACACGTCCCTAAGATAAACTTCCAAATGATTTGATGACATCTTAACAATGCTGCTAAATTTCCAAATAAGGCCAAATATTTCCTTTTGTTTTTTTATTTATCATATTTACAATCAGAAAATTCACCAAATTCATTTTTCACATCGTTATGTGTTTTTATAGAAAATTTATTCTTCCTATTATATCTGATCGTTCTGGTCGCAGACTCAAACTTATGAAAAAAAATCTACCGACATAAAGGCAATGTTCTTCTAGTTTGACTACATTCGTTATCTTGCTCATATAAATGACATCCCTAACCCATGCGTATCATTTTCTACTTCCTTGCACGAAGTAAAAAGGAAATATTGTAATCGCGGAAAACTTGGGGTACCATATTTCAACGAAAATATCTATTTTGCGGCTATCGAATTCAATTTAACTATGTTTCTTAATGACAACCGTACGTAAGAACAGAATAAAGGACTCTTGCCCCCCAAATAATATAAAACTGATTTAAAATGGATCCTGACGAGATTTTATCATAGCGCCTGTGCGTACGTACGTATGTATGTATGAGTCTCACATAACTCAAAAACGAGTAGCCTAAGAACATTGAAATTTTGTATATAAAGCTGCTATAGCATGTAGATGTGCACCTCGCATTTTGGTTGCAATTGGCCGCACCAAAAGTATATAAATTTATGTATATGTATTTATATATGTATATTTCCACTTTGTTACTTGGCTCAGTGAGCTCTGTCTCTTTATTCTTATAAGTTTGTAAATTATGCATTTCTTGCTTTAAAAGTGATTGAATTATGTTGTTCTTATCTATCGGTTAAGAATTTTATGCCCTTAGTTAACCTGCTTGCAATAATTGTGGAATTATAAGCAATTTAAAAGTCTTTTAAGTTCGGCTAAGCCTAATTTTTGGTTATGATAGCGGCCATATTTGTTTACATTTGAAGCTTAGCAGAATAGTGAATTTATTCCGAATCTAGAGAAATTAAGCTTTGCAACGACAAAATAACGTCTTCTTTTATTATTGCAAATTAAATTATGCTTGATTCATTCTTAAATTATTATTTAAGTTATTAGCTGGTTTTTGCGTACAAATTATAATTTTTATTGTAAAAATTGTTTTTGCAACTGTTTTAACTGTAATTGGTGGTTTATATTTTTCTATATCTTTCAACTTTTAGTAAAAATATTTTAAACTTTTATGTATTTTTGCCTTACCTCGAAGTGAGAAGTGAAATAATTAGTAGCGCATGCGTATTACGCAAGCGGCGCTTAACCGTCTGTAAAAAAAATGTTTCTTTTTTAGTTGTTTAATTTCTTTTACACATCGTTTTAGATTTACACTGCTCGACATTGAAAATGCAACACCAAGAAGGAGTGGTCAAAAATTTATGTAAATTTTAGAGTAGACGCACGTCACTGGGGTACGCGAATGATGTGAAATGCGCAACTCTCCGACGCACGTGAAGAAAGATATAAGGGAAGGAACGTGCAGAATGGGCAATATTCGTGTCGTAATTTCTGCCAGACGAATTATCGCAGAAAGTTGATTTTTGTCCCGGAGGATAGCTGTAATAGGAGAGAATGCCAGGCCGCTGTCAACGAAGGCACTTCCAGCAGATAGACGTTTTTACGAGGGGTATGCTGATCGGACTGAGAAGGGCGGGTTGGTCCTTACATCAAATCGCAGCTGATAAGCACATGGATGCGAGCACGGTGCATCGGCTATGGCGAACATGGTTAGAAAAAGGGAATGTGGGAAGAAGGAGGGGTGCAGGTGCAGCCAGAGTGACGTAGCAGGCGTGGATCGACGCATCTGCCGACAAGCTGTGGCGGTCCTTCAAGTTACTTGTACCGCAATTCTGCAGCTATGTGCAGGATAACCTGCATGTTCCCGTGTCGACGAGAACCACTTTCCGTCGATTGGTGGAACGTGGCCTACACTCACGGCGTCCATTAAGAAGGCTGCCATTGACCCCACAGCATAGACGCCAACGTTTAGAATGGTGCCGCACTGGAGCGATGTGGATGACAGAATGGCGAAACGTCGTGTTCTCAGATGACTCACGCTTCTGTTTATCCAGTGACAGTCGTCGCATACTTGTGTGGCGTCGACGTGGAGACAGATCTAATCCGGCAGTAACTGTGGAACGCCCCACCGCGCGACAATGTGGCATAATGGCTTGGGGCGCTATTGCCTACGATTCCAGGTCACTTCTAATTCATATTCAGGTCACTATGACAGCCCAACGATACTTTCTTAACGTACTGCGCCCGGTGACAATCCCCTACCTTCAGGGGCTGCCTAATGCAATATTTCAGCAGGAACACAGTGCTCGCATCTGCCAACATGCTTTGCAAGGTATACATATGTTTCCCTTGCAACTGTACTCTCCTGACCTGTCACCAATCGAACATGCGTGAGATGTGATTAGACGCCGTTTGCAGACTCTGTCCCTGCCTCGTTCAGAAGACGAACTGTGGCAAATGGTTGAAAGGGAATGGACAGCCATCCGTCAGGACACCACCGGCACTCTTATTGACTCTATGCCTAGACTTGTTTCTTCGTGCATCACTGTCCGCCGTTGTCCTACATCCTACTGAGCAGACGCAGTTATCGCTGTGTATTCTGACTAGCATTTTGAAATAAAGATCACTAATTGCTGCTTTCTGTCTCTGTCTTTTTTCTAAATTTCGTCACTTTCTGGCCACTCCTTCTTGGTGCTGCATTTCCAATGTCGAGCAGTTAGTTATAATATTTGAATAGAACTTGTGGTAGTCCTTCAGATGCTATAATTTTTGCTGACTCTGAGTTATGAATGAGATGTAACGCTGAACGTAGCGCTGAAATGTGGCTATGGTAAATAAATAAAGTGAATTTTAAAGAGTGCATTTATTCTATTGTGGTTTATGCGTTATCGACGAAGTAGATTTAATTGAAAATTCGTTTACTGTTAATTCATTATGATTAAATGAAATGCAGGAAAATACGTTTAATTTAATATTCTGTACAAGGAAGTCATGTGGTGTACACATCAGATTTTTGTAATCATTAGCTAGGTGATCCTCATAGACTCTAACATTATAGCAGTATTCTGTCACACCACAACGCACTACCCATTGCTTGAAACGAAAGCGAATGAGTCGTCTCTAATAAATCGCTTCAGAAATATGATAATATATAAATTCTAATGAATTTCTCTAATAATAAATAATAAATAAAAATAATCTAATAAGTTCTTGTAGTAAATTCTTCCTCCTTTTTGGAAATGTTTCAAAGCCACATTGCACCAGAAGAAAAGAAACTTCTTTTTGTAGTGGAAGCAAAAATTATATTATATTACAATAACCGTAAATGGGGATCATGATATGTTTTAAATGTTCAAGCTATGAAGTAAGCAATTTGCTCAACTTTAATGCTCAGGTATTCAGAGCACATATATAGATATAATTTTTATAAGAAAAAATAAACCACCTCAATAAAAATTATAGGATATTCACTTACCCCGCTCCCAATGGACAAATGTGAAAAAGCATAATTTACAAGCAAATTTTGAATAGAAATATTGTATACACATTCTTAGATTTAAATCACATAACAAGTTTAACTATGCATTAACAGAATATTATTATGTGAATGTATAACTTTAAAAATAAACAAAAAGTCGGAAATTCGCAAGGAGGCACAATAAATTCATATAATGACCCTCATTGGGGATCACCGAAGGGAATGGTTTCAAGAAATGCGTTTCAACCAGTTCTGATTTAAACCGCATATTATGATAAAACTAGTTCTTCCATAATGCAGATAACTCTATGTGTTTCAAAATTAATCAGTGATAGGAAAAAAAATTCCAGTTGCATTTTAACAAAGAATAAATTAGTTTGGAATTGGATGCATATGCAGTAAAAGGTTTAACAATAATTTTAAATGTCAGTTATTATATAATACAATAATGGCTTTAGAGCAAAATTTATTCTACATTCATTTTTCTGAAGGAATAGCTGTCGTGAATGACCTTACCAAACAATATTATTAATTATTTCGACTGAACTCCACTCAGTCAACCATAAAAAGTGCTGATGAAGCAGCTAAAAGAACTGATAATTATCTCCTCTTAATTGCTTCGGCATATTTTCTTTTTAATTACCTTCTTTTCTGCAAGTGGTTTTCTTCTTTAGTTTTATATATTTTCTAATCCATCTAGCTTATTATATCATAATTAAAATAATTAATCTATCACGTCTCGTACAAAATTTTAAGTAGAAATGATATTAATAGCCACTTTAAATGTGAACATAATATATTCCATAATATATAATGATGCATATATATAACATAATATATAAGAATGATAGCTAATTGTGATGAACTTAATCGAATGTTTTATGCCAATTTATATTATTAATGAACTTGCGAGATCCCCTGCTCTGGAGGAATGAATAGAAATAAGCTCTGAAATACTCATTTGCTGATAAAAATTATAGTAAAAACATTTCGCTCCGAAATATTTGGGCATTGTTTCAAAAAGATTGTAAGAATAAATAAATACTTGGGCAATCCAAAAAAAAAGCACTTGCTTAGTGATATAAAAAGGACGAAAGAAGTAAGTTAAACTTAGGTAAACGAAACTTTTACATTTCAAAAGTGCATTCCATATATTTACATATGGTATTGAAGTTCTTATCTTATTATATAATTTCTGCGTATCTTCTTCAGACATTTCTGCTCTCAGTTAATCGAAAAATGCAGTTAGCACTTTCTAGAAATTTTCGTTGTCGCGCTTTCCACCGGAAAAATAAATCATTCTCCATGACAGTACTCGGTGGTATGTCGCCGCATTCGCATAATAGTTATTTGCTGTTTGTGTGGATGCGGCAACAACTGTGGTGCTTGTAAAGGTGCAGATTTGAATTGAAAGCCTGAGACCTCCGGCAACAACTCTGAACTTACTTCCAGCATTTACAACTTTTTCATTAATTTTAAGGAGTTTATGGATAAAATGAGTTTTCTAGACAACAAGAAGCTCCAGCAAACACTTGTGTATCTCAGTGAGCTGGCGGCAAAAGTGAGTGACGATGGTGGACGAAAAGCTGTCTTCCTTTGCGATAAGTGCTTCAATGCTGTGGTGCATCTGTTGAATAAGAGCTGTAGGTATTTAGTTTCAAAATAAAACATTACTCTGTTGAACTAACTCCCATTTTTAATACCCAAAAGTAATTCATTTCTAGACTACCGAGGTATGTAGCATGTAACAATATAAACTTCTTTTATTATCTACAGTACTGTTGTTGATGTTATAAAAACAGATTTATTACTAAAAATGAAAATGATGCAGTTTATTAAGATGCTGTTTATTGCTTTACAGTCTCCAAGTTTGTTAAGCAACAATCGCAATTGTAGTTTGGAAGATAAAATATTTTTCAGAAAATGCATTCTGTGAAAGATAAATGTTCTACAGAAAGAGTTTGCTAGCGTTCTGATGGAGGAATAAAAGTCACCTGTTTGACACCCATTATGAAGACGAATTTAGCCAATACACCTTAAATCCTATGGATGACAAATGCCTTGCAGAGTATTGCTATTGTGACGTAATAACCAACATCGTTAGAAAGCCTTGCGTGTAGATGTTTCTGATATTAGGGATGTGCGTTTGCAGCTTGTTATCATTTCTATTAGGCGGTACATTAGAGTAAAAATATATGAAGTTAAATTTTTCCGGTTATTTGCAAAACACGTTCTAATTAGCAAATTGGTTTGTATTCTTCTAAAGCTACATTTGACTAAAAAACCATTTAGTTATATGTATAATTCATTCTGAATAAAACTAGAAATACATACTGAAATCACATTTTTTCGAGGAGAAGAAAGGGCAGAGAGATTGTATGAAAGCTAAATTTCATTAAAACAAAATTTCAAATTCTAATATTCCTACAGAAATGTCAGTTTAAAGTCAATGCTCTTATACTGATGCTTTTTTACATGAAAAGCATCCTTCTAAAAATTTTAATTTTAAATATTAAAATATATATGTTGCTCAAATACTTTTGTTAATGATATTTTGGGTAATTTTATTGTATGAGAATAACATTGTTGCTTAGTTAATTTTATTGTGAACTTCTGCTCACGGTTTTTTATTTCTATTCATGTAGAGAGCGTATCAAAATTTACGTTCCACGTATTTTTACGAAGTACTAAGATGGGATTAAAATTATCATAGTTTGAGGCCTACTTATTTGACTGCTTTTCTTAGTTGGAGTTTTGAGTTAATGGCTTAAACTTCAAGTGATAATCAAGCCTGCAATCGTTTCTATTTTGTTTGCTGTCGCTGTGACTTATCTCACTTTGTGAGGTTTTAGTTAAACTACCAAAGTTTTATGTTAATTTCTCTTTCCTGTGAACTCTTATTTCAACTTCCCGTTAGAATGAGCACGCGATTCAGCCTTATGCTAATTTGAAGTGGAGCCAAGTTTTGTATTTAAAGGTTAGTAAAGAACTTCTCAGTGTGAGAGAGCTTTTAGTCTCAGATCGCTTCGGCTCTGTTCAACGTTCGCCTGACTAGCTAGTATTTAAGTTCTAAGCCTTAGCGCTGTTACTCTAATACTTATTGAAGTAATCTAAGTGCGTTAGTATTAGCCAAATCTTGCTACGCACCATTGATAGTTTAGAATAGAGGCCAACCTCGCATTTAAAGCTCTGAGAACAACGACTACTTAATTTGTACTCACTTTATTTTAAATTATTTGATTGTTCAGTTTAATCCCAGGTGCGGTCATTATTTTCTGTTATTCCTTCCGAGTTGGGAAGTGGCTGTCAATAGTAGTTGAATAAAAGGGTCATTTTAAAACCCTCCTTGCGTGCAGTTATTCTACCACTTCCACTGAACATAGCTGCATTCAGCTCCCTGTTCGAGATCAGGACCTTGACACTGTTACTACAATGTTCGCCAAAAGTTTGCTCAGAACACTCAGTCCTGATAACTTGTCTGACAATAAGATCTGAACAAGCGCACGAAATTCATTGTGGTAAGGAGTGCAAGAGTGCTCTTGTTTTTTGTCAGGAGCCTTGAGCACCATACAGGTGACAGTACGACTTTTCTATTCCGCCCACAGTTTTGATGAAAAGCACCGCGGGGAAAGGATACAAGGTTCTTCCACCCGTCTTCCACTAAAACTAACCTCTAGAGAGGATTTTAGGCTCACCGCATATTTAGAGTGCCCCAAGTCATCCAAACACTATACATTTGTAAACATCCATGCCTTCTCCAGGATTCGAGACCCGGCTCTTCGGTACGGCAGTCAGCGTCGCTAACCACTACCTCGATTAGGCGGCCAGTATTTCCTAAATAATCTGTGTATGAAAACTTCTAATGAATCTTTTATTTAAAACTTAGCATAAATGAAATACTAAAAGGGATTTTGAACATATACTATTTTGAACATTACTTTCGGTTATGTGGAGGAAGAGTTCATTAAGTTTAACCACATATGAGTAAAGAAATGATAAAGTTACTTTCTCATCTTCAAGCACTGTTTTCTTAACTTTAGTGAGATCTGTATAACACAGTCATTCTTTAAGTGTATCAGTTTTCATATCCTCATTGCCGTTGTACATAAGCAATATCGTTTCGGCATTTGAAAATGGAAGAATTCGGAGCGATATTTGGTTAATGCAGAGGATAGAGAAAGAAACTGAAATCTTCTGCTAAACAGTAGTCTGAAAGCTACAAATCACTGTCGTTTAATTGAAGCACTGCCGTTTTATCTTCATGGCTAGTTGAAACTGAGTCACGAGGTTAAAGTAAAATATATTTGTAATCATGGTATTATCCGGTAAATAACCAATAAGTAGTGGCCCTTCTTCATCGCAAAAATTAGCCCAATGTTCGCGGCAGAAAATTGCAAGGCTCTTTCACCGACCCTAAAATTACGTTCAATTGGTTTAATTGTATTTGTCTTCTGTTCAATGGTAAATTCACAATGGTAAAGTTACTTTTCATAGCCTGTCACTGGCTATGAATAGAACTTTTTCAGCTTTATCATGGAGAACAGTTCTGAAGAGCATTTGAGCCAACTTTTTTTTATTTCTAAACTCAGCATTCTATCTGGAAAGAACTTTTGAATTCTCCAGGGTTTTATGTAAGGTTTTTTTTTCCAGTCATTTGCATATCAATTCTAGACACTGCCACTCACCTATTTTCTATCACATATTTTTTTCACGATGGTCAAATTCACACTATGACCTGGTGTGCGATTAACTTCGAATGATGTCTTCTCTTGCCTTAAAATCAAGTGACGTTTTTCTCTTTCTTAGCAGAGCATTCCGTCTTTTGGCGGATAAAGTAAGGTATTCAATCAATAAAGATGGCAAACGGATTCGTGCATATTTATCGGGCTTGTGCTAATTATTATCAAGACCTCAAATCTCTTTTAATGTTTTCAATATTAAATATAGAACTAACTGACTGGGAATTCAATATTAAAATATATAACTAACTGAGCTGTTAAATGTTCACTCAAATATGCCGTTGTTATAACCCGCACGCAGAAATTTTGATGGAGGTATATTCCTACGTAATATATGATTATTTATCATATATAATGTTTCTTAACTTCTCTTATATAATAACATTTAAACCGAAATTTATTTTACCTCATAGTTATATATTTTGTAAACGATACAAATTTCGAATTCAAACTTTCTTAATAAAATACATACTTAGTTTAAGAAGAAGGAATTCGTATATAATAAGTTTGAGAAACTGTTCGTTGAAAAATGTGTTTACCATAATTTTCTGAACTTGAAAAGTCCCATTTTTAAATATTTTCTTGAATTACAAATAATCAATAAAAACCCAATAAAGCGAGAGCAATAGAAAATGCAGGGAACTGGAATGAAAGGAATTGTAGAAACAGCAAAGTGCGTTTTTCTAAAATAATATTCTGGTGAAACCAATTTGTGTTGAAAACGCAGATTTATCACTTTTCAGTGTTTCTTCCTCTGTTCTTTTCATGATTATTTAACTTGTAAAAGGTTTTCTCGATCCAAGATTGTTAAAAACTGTTTCTTCACTACAATGCACTGCGAGCTTTCAGCGAATACAGAACTTAAAACTAAGTGAAATTCAAAACAACAATTTAAATATATTTAACTAGAATGCCATTGTAACTAAAATAACTTAAATATATTGTGTAACAAATATAATAAAATTAAATATATTGTATATAACAAACTGTGCAATTTAACGAACTAAATAGGAGGATTAAAAATTCTTTAAATTATCTTTGCGCAACAAATTCATTTATATACCATTGGCAGATGAACTTTAAAGAACGATGGCGATCATGTTACTATTAAATTTTCATTGCAGTTAAATTTTAAAAAGGCAGACACTTTGGCGTCTATCAGCGTTTTGAGGTCTAAAATCAGACCTGTTAATCAGCATCATAACTTTTGTAATCAGCCGATAGATGGCATTGTAGAAAAATCGCCGATACGGGGCGCACGATGGTAATCGAGAATCGGGAGTCAAGAGAATGGGAATGGGGTGACGAATATTCCTGAACTATGAATGTATGGACATAATTAGTGTAGCAAATAGTGTCCTGAAGAAGTCCTTAGTGTCCTGAAGAATTAAAGGTAATCACAACTTAACTGCTAACCTTCCTGCCAGATAAGATAACACTATGGAATGCTTGCATAGGATATACAGATTCAGCCAGTCAAAGGGACAAATGAGACTATGATATAAACCCTAGCAGAAGTGAGAAATACGAGTATCTCGTATTTTCCTAAGTTCTTCAATAACATTTTGCGCACTGTTTTAGCAGATTAGGTCATTGCATAAACTTACTTTATTCCTCGAAACAGAGGCCCGTCAGCGACCAAGCGGTGAAATCGCTAAACACTGGTAAAATTCGGTTCGAGGTTCGCATCACGCAAATGGCCTGGTTGCAGGGACGTCTTCGTGGTTTTCCCCATCTGTAACCTGTGTACGAGCTAGTTCCCGTAGAAAGTCTTCAACGAAGGCATGCCTTTGATTAGGCAGGTAGCTCTAGAGGCTTTTTCGCAATCACATAAACCAAACCAATCCTCGAAACAGCTTTGTGGAATTTAGAAATAAAACATATTGCACTTAAGCGAAGACATAAATTCGTACAGTTTATTTTATTATTATTGCTGAGAATAAAATATTAAAATCCTGAGCAGGTTCTAGTGTGATTATATTAATTTCTTCGAAGTATCAATCGCATTTTGTTTCATTTAGTCTAATGATGCATATGAATACTAAAAGAATAAAACAATATAACATTTATATAAACATCACAGTTTGAATTTAATCGAGGTTAATGCTTTTATTATAATCTGCAAAGTTTCTTTGGAATTCAAGCACAAGATATCCGATTTTGTAAGTCACAAATGCCCAAATGAGAGATCAAAATCAATTACGTTATGTAACTTTCCACACAAATAGGATGGAATCCTTTTACGACAACCAAGTATGTTTCGCGTTTTAATTTTAGGCATATTACTAAAGTGAAACTTTATAAAGTTTGACTTTTTTTGTTATCACAGTGCTAACAAACATGGATTGAATTATTGCTATGTCTGGAACAGCTTGAAAAGGTTTAAAATAACCGTTATAACCTTTTTTAAACGTATACGCACTTCTTGCGCTTGACAAGTTCAACCAGCACTAACAGAAATAACAGTCAAATCTAAATAAAAAATGTAGGCTAGTAGTCAAAGACCACACAACTGATTTTAACTTGCTGGGATCTGAATGAAGATAAGAGCTAAATCTGTGACTATTGCAAGGAGCACTGCAACAACTTTTATGGTATCCCGCAGAAACCATAATTAGATTTAATCTTCCAAGCAAAGCATCGGGTTCATTGATAGAGCTAGATGAGTGTTGAAACGAATACTGGTCTAAAAGCTCAAGAACTGGTGTCCCAGACAACATCCGAAATAACTCCATCTCCAAGAAACCACATTAACTGAAAGTAGTCATAAAAAATTAAGTTCTGCGAAATTTCGTGGCAAAGTTGTTATTCAAAAACTACTTTGCTTTCAAGCGAAGGCTCTGCTGCTGAGACACAGACTGGATCTATTTGTAGTGGGATAATTCATGTGGACTGAAGACGGCATTTACTACATTTCAGACCTCCGGACGTGTTTATAACTGTAAAATCATTTGATACTATCCGATTTCTAAACTTGAGCAAGGACGGTTCTATGATGATATGAGGCGCAATGTAGTGGCATGATCTGGGCTACTTGCACGGTTTTATGTTGTTTGTTTTGTCAAAACAGTATCTTAAGAGTTCTAGGCAATCTGTTATGTATAGGCAATCTGGTTTGTCTTATAATTCATGCTGTATTTCTTGTTAAACTATCTGTGTTCTAAGCCGACATATCGCCATTCACACTGCATGAGCATAGTTTTATGAGCCCCAGGATAAGATGAACAAGCTCATCTATTGTTCTCAATCTCCTGATTTAAATGTGTTTGAACGTTTGTGGGGTATTTTGGACGCCAAAATACATCTAGATGTTTTTAGTTTGTCCTTTCTCTTGAATATTGTACAAGATATGGATCTGTAGTTATAAACAGTTAATTCAGGAAAAGAGTTCCCGAAATCCCTATTGATAAGAACTGTCAGATGCGTTCGTATAATTTCATCCATCATCTGTAATAATTGATAAGTTAAGTGCATGATGCGGAATTTCTTAATTACGTATTACAGCGAATGAGATTCTAGCTACGCATTAAAGCTCGTTCTAGAAGCACCGCAGGAAAGTTCGATTCCCATTTAGAAAAGAAACGAAATTTTAAAGTTTTCCTTTTCCATGTAAACACTGACATTCTTTCTTTATTATTACCTTCAAGTATTTAGATCCTTTTTACATTATCTAGTTACCTGTATGCCACTCAGTATTTAATAAACTAGAGACTAGAGCTAGATCTTGCCAAAATATAAAACAAACCGATGCATCTCCGGGAATCTCATACCTTCTTCTGAGGGGGTCTTCTTCTGATTGAGGTTTCCATGCGCAGAAGCATCACGGGGTACAGATTAAAGTGGTTAGACAGGGAAGCAGAACGCATTTAAAATTTGTAGTGATTCAAATAATGGTATTGTATATGCATTTAGTAAATAGCTTAATTACAAACTTGATTTATTCTTTTAAATAATGGTTACTGTGAAACATAACAAGATAATAATTGAAAATTGCTATGAAGCATTCACGTTTTCATACGAGAATCGTTGCAGGGCTTTCTAACTGATAAAATTTACAGTTCATAAGAATCTCTTGTGATAATTACAAAAAAGCAATCATAGAAAGCTTTCAGCAGATATAAATGACTAAAACTATAATTGGAATGGAACATAGACAATTTAGAGATTTCACATATTCATATATAGTTTATTTCTTTGACAAGTTACAAAATCATAGTTTTAAGTACAAAAACTTGAAAGTAACAAATATCTTGTTTTTAAAATTGAATTTTTTAGAATTGTTCATTAAGTAATTATATTTCGTGTTTTTGTCTAATATTCAAAGTGGGATGAGTTATTAATAGAGGAAATTATATATTTATTTTTTGAAAGCGGAATGGACTTAATATTAATTATTTATATTCTGTAATCATATCAAACTTAGAAAAGTAGTGTTCTGGAATACTGTACTAAACAAAGACACTGTCAAAAGTTTTTACAAAATGAAAAAAATGCTCCTTTAAAATCTGTGATACTAATTCTTATATTTCATTTTATAAATGACTGTAATATTCGCATTTTCTGGAATATTGTTACTTTAATTGAAACTGATCTTATACAACTAAGTACACGATGTTAGAATTAGTATTAAATTTGCTTCATTTAGCCCATCGAAGATGTCTTATACACCTTTAACTAAATTAAACTGCTAACTTATTTGTTAAATTATGTTCAGTTGTTCCTCAGAATCGGTGTTTCTAACAGGTAATGGCAGGAATCATAAGAATGATATCGGTATAAAGACTAAATGCGCTTACGATAAATTAGAAATGCATATTGAAATAAACAAACAATACTTACGGTCTAAAACTTCAAATTTCAGTCTAATATTTCAAGGAATAAATTACTGTTAAAAGGTTTAAAAAATCTGTAAAATGTTAAAAACTGGAAAACGGCAAACAATCATTTAGGTTCCCTTCTTGAATAGAGATAGCACCTACTGCTACCACCCTATGAAACTAAACCTTAATAAAAGAACTAAAAGCAAACTCAAAAAGGATTTCAATTTTAAAGGCGCCATTAATTTCTGCATTTCTGTTTTCAAATATAATATAGTATAAATTCAAATTACGTATTCAATTAGAAATTAATTTAAATTGGGAAGAGTTAGAAAATTTACAGCCTGCTACTAATAAGATATTTAAGAGCCTCCTTTATTTATGACATTGCTGGCAAAAAATAGCACTTATCATAAAGTATCCCTAAGAAATCCTGGATAAATGACATACTTCATGGTTACTGGACGCTGTACTTAGCATTTCAGCGTAATAATGCCGAAGATAAATGCACGATCTTAAACCGTTCTGTGGCAACATCATCAATTTATCTCGGGCCTGATTTATTATTAGCGAAAACAATGAAACTTAAGTTCCTTTCGAAGTGTTAAGGATACTATAAGGACCTTAAAGCACTGCACTGCTCCCTTTTCAAATCTCCAATTTTTTTACGCATTGCATCAAGATGTGAGACTTTACGTCTGTATTTTCAAGGCTTCCTGACACAGAGAAAAATTCATGAGTTGACCCCGAAAGCAGAATATTGCATTTATTTCTCCGCCGAATGTCTGACTTATTTCTCTCATATTTTATTTTTCGCAAAGAGAACTCGAAACGGAATAGAAAGTATGTACCCAAACGTAACGTTCATCAATGTATTTAAAATTTGATTAGTGGTGCAGTGGTCAGTTTGTGCGCAGTGGTCAGTGCTGAGATTGTCCTATTGTGACGCCAGATTATTTACTTTAAAATTAACACAAGATATTCCTTTCCTTGTTAACGAAGATTGTAAGAAGATATTTTACAATCTTTATTGTCTATATGATTCATGATATTTAATAAAATGTTTCCTGTAGATTACCTGGCACTATCAATTATACAAATGGTTATTGCGTACTTAAAATTGAACGTTTTGCTTTTTCAGCAGACTTTTCTCAAATTTAAGTAGCTCTGTTAAATAATTTATTTTTTTCATAATTTTGAGTTTTGCTAAATTTTAGTCTGCTGAAAAAGCTCTTGTTTAATAAAAAAAAGTATAAAGAATGGAATCCAAAAGTGTGAATAAGGCATACATAGCTCGATTCATATGTTACACGTTTATATATATAAATATAGTATATATATATATATATATATGCGTGTGTATGTGTGTCTGTGTAATACAGAAAGCATGTAAATCAAAATTATAATTTAAACTACGAATAACCTGTTAATTCTTCCTCTCTATTCTAAAAATAGCAATGCCTTTTTCTGGACTGCGTCATTCTTGATCAGTCCATTTCATATGACATGCGTAATGTTGGTGACTTAGCTAATTCGAAACTTGACTTAAAATTTCCGAGACCCGAACTTTCTCTTAATAAAGAACTTAAACCGAAAGCTTTCTCCTGTTAATCTTCCGTATTGGATAAGTGCACTCTTTTGCTTCAGCTGTCTTCCCATTAAGACGCTATTTTGCCAGCTTAGGATCTGCTAGCCATTGTCCATTCTTCCAAAAACATAATCTGCATAAAATTGTGGGATGCATAGCCCACCCACAATGATGATGTGCAATGAAACAGAATATGTGTCTTTAGAGTGAATTATCAAGGAATAAAATTATGCGTGGAATTCGCGGCTACGTCTGTCTTCGAGTGTCATCTTTCTAACTGCACAGTAAAGCCTCTCCAAGTTATTACAACGCAGAAAACCATCGCCGGTCTTTTGCAGCTTTATCCAAGTCATCTTATTACACACATACAGATAAATATGCATACACATTTAATATATATTTAATATGCCTATGAGTATATAAAATTACATGAGTATACTAGTATATGAGTATATACATGAGTGTAGGTATGAATATATATATATATATATTTCTGCATGAGTTGCCATTCTGCTTGAAACATCTAAGGTTCCAAGTTTTCTTTCCAGCCTGATTGGAAATGTAATGGTCAGGAAGTGAAACAAACGTGCACAAAAAGAAAAAAGAACGCTTGTGGTACGGAAGGTTTAAAACCAACACTTCGATCGAAAAACTCTATTGGGGTCGTATTTTTATACTTTCGATAGTTTTATTAATAGCGTCCTGAAGGAACTAATTTGAGGGAAAAAGGTTCAGTACAAGCAATTAAATAAATAAAGCTGCGCATAAGTGCTTTTGGATCCAATTATTTTTTTTGTTTAATCCAGCCATCGAAACACTGATGTATCTGCATTGAACGTCAGGAGTATTTTTTCAGATTCCGATGTTTTAAATGCTTAAATATTGCTTGAAAATGAGCATTAGAGTCATCTTCACTTTGAGAATGAATTCAAAGATGCCATGAAACATATTTTATATTTAAGAGGGGGTTAGGCTGACTTCAGAAAAGCTTAAATTATTTATTTGAACTAAAACAGACAGTATTTGAAATATTTCATTTCGTCAGTTCTAAGAGATTGTAGAATGTAAAATGTCTCCATTAATAATTGCACAAAATTATTAATAAGAAAAAGCAATGAATTAACAATTTAAAATACATCTATTAAATATCATTATCACAATGAAACTCTGTTTACTAACAATAATGATTCCTGTATTTCAAAAGTACAGTATTCAATACTTATTGCTAAATCAACAGCAGAATTTTACCCTTCTCGGCTGCTAATATCTTCATTTTAATCAGTATCTGACTCAAACTCACCAACAGAAATATGATTCTTCTGCATCGGCTACATTTTCAGTATTCCAGAGCGTATCATTTTAGGAGTTACCGACTGTAAAGTAATATATTTGAAAGCAACAAACTGGAAAAACAAACCTTTGGTAAAGTGTACAAAGCGCGGGAAATATAAAAAAGCCTGTGATTGAAGACGCGGCCCTTTTCTTAAAAACGTTCATCTAAGAAAACGTATACAGCTTAGAAGCTACAAACTATGAAATAATATTTAAAATACTTTCAGCACTACAAATTCATAAATTAAATAGACGAAGAGGCCAAGATTTAAAAGCCAAATTTTCGTCGTGTTTCAAGAATATATTATTTTTATAGCACTTGAGATGCAAACTTCCGGTCTTACATAATTTAATAAAACTGCTCAGCCGAAACCAAGTATAAAGGAAAGAAATCTGCATAGATTCAGAACTTCAAACAGCATTCCGAGAGATATATTTATATAGCAAAGAATAATAAAAAGTTCAAATATTTGCTCCTCCAGCAAATAGGGGATGCAAGCATAGTAAGGTTAGCAATCATAATACCCAACAGATATACCTACAGTGAAGTGCTTTATCTTTCAATATAAGGAAAATCCTGAGAAATGTTTTGAATTATTCGAAATCGTGAATAATGCACTTCCTCCTTAAAGCAGCGAATACTTTCCAATTTTGATTTAAATCACTTGCCTGAGGAATGTTTCTAGCCTCCAGCAAATTATTTTATTGTTATTATAAAGAGATTACAATCTAACACGACAAAAAAATTTACTTTTAATACTTTTATAAAAATATATAAACAAAAAAATCTGAAAGCTTTCAGATTTTATATTACACCCAAGAGGGCGTTTTTTTTAATGTTTTATGGAATCGATCACTTTTATTTATTAAATATCATGTTCTTCGCACTTAAACCATAAAATTCAGTTCAACAGCAATATCGCAAATAACTTTAAAATGAGCATATCTTTAGAAATTCCGATACACAATGTCGCGCGCTGGAGACAAAAATGTTTTTTTCTTACGATGTTACTATTGCTCGCTTTGAAATCGTTGAGTTTGTTAATCAAAAATTCTTTAAAGGTTTACAAAATATTAAATAGATAATAAAACAAATTTTAAACTCCAAATCTGGGCTTCCAGATGCCCATATTCGGTTGGAAATGTACGTTATTCAAAATTTGTTGGCTGTAGATACCGTCGTTTTATCACAATGCGAGAAACATTCATATATTTATGCAGATTTCTCATTATTTAATTTTTCTTAATATAATACAGAGCTGTAATATTTGGTGACAAGAGTTTGAAAAGTGTATCGACATTTATAGTGAACCAACGCAAAATGTCAAAACGAAATTAATAGCCCTTCTGGGCTAACGCCGTCTGGGCTAATAATTAAAAATGTGAAAAATTGTCAGTTTAAAATACGATTGCCATCTGCTATACTAAAAACCGTTTGCTATTGAAGATTTAAATTCGGTATCTGAAAAATACTAAGCAGTTAGGATAAGAGTACCTATTTAAAAACTAGCTCTCTAGAAATTTAAATTATAGAAGATGAAATCTTATATTTAATATGGCCGTTTGGAAATAGAAAAACCAATTGGTAGAAAACAATTACTATAATAACGCTGCAACATAAATTAACGCCAGGTGTAAATCTGTAAGTTAATTTAATAAGAAAAAAGATTTCGTAATTCAAGAAAAACCTATGCATTGAATGACTTGCACGCGAGATTTGTAATAAATGTTCCCTGAAGTGATAATGCTTTCTATTTTGCCGGTATATAAAATCCGTGAACCTAAACATTAATTTCTCCAAGAACGTCATTTTTTTTCCTTAAAAATATATTTATTTTTGTCATTTCAACATATTTTAACTTCATAGCTTCTATTTTTCACCATAGGTTGCACTTAATTAATTTCACTAAAAGTCTTCATAGACAAATCTGTAAATGTTGCCAATTGTTTAAAGTATGCTTGCATACAAACTGTTGAATTTTCGGTATGTTAGCTTAAAATTACTATGAATCAAACATATATATGAAAAATAACAGAAGCCACTATAATGATTTAATAACTGAGATTCAGAAAACTTCCAGATGTATGTATTAAACTTTCCGATTGCCTATGCTAATTAATGCGTAAGTTTTCAAAATTAAATGGAAAATATATATAAGTCAAAAATAGCCCTGCACATATTATGCTGTAAACACTCAGAGATTTCAAAGAAATGACATACATTATGCAATTTAAAATAAATTTCTATACGAGTAATCATAAAACTTGCATTCTAAAAATATGAGGTAACTTTATAACATTCCATAAAGAATTTTATTTTTAAATGGTTATAGTATAATGTAATAAAATTACAACTAGAATAGCTTTGCCAGCTGGAACCGTCAGATTGCAGTTTAATACCTCAAAAAAGATTTCATAATTATGCAAATAAAACTAATGCTTACTATTGCCAATGGATAAAATTAAATCTTTACTGTTAAACAAAATCAATTCTGAAAAATTGAATTTCAGTATCGAAAACGTTTTTCTTCTTTGAATACAGAAATGATACTTATAACGTGTCAAAAAATATTCAAAACTTTATCAATGCTTGAAAAAGTGGGTTATTATTTAATAAATAAATGCATATAAAATAGATATCTGGATGAAGAATTCTGTCATAATTCGACTGCATTTTTGAAGCAGATGATCATACTGTAATATCATGCAAAATTATTAAATCAGAACTATGAAGTTAAAAGCATGAAGACCTTTATTTTCTGGGTAATTTAAACGTACAAAAACTGTTTAAAATAATTTATCAGTTATCGTTACAACACTATCCGACTTTGGCTTCCACGCGCAGATCTCAGAGCGGAACGGGTTCCGACCAGAACAGCTCTTTCAAGAAGCGAAAAATCCCCATTTACTGCGATACTGTAGTGGATATACTGGATTTTGGCTACTTATGCTACACTTTCCAGTAAACTTAAGAGAATTGCAAGTGAGGTATGAGATTGTAGCATTACAATAAGATAATTTCTGGAACGAAAGAACTCGGAAATGAGAGGGGAAAAAATAAACAAACTAACACACCGTTACACCACGAAGGCATGCTGGAAGTAGGAAGAAAATACCTTATAAGATAAATACAGGAGCTTGCTTTCCAAAAAATATTGTAACTTAGCAATTTAAAGTATCCCTGGTCTTGTATTTTCTTATTACAAGGGTTTGGAATTTTTTCATGTTAATTCTCATCTCCCATTTCTTACACTAGTACTCAATCTGCGCAATCGTTTTCCAGAGTCTTTCCAGAGCACGATTATGTCGTCTCAAATGCGGGATAACAGCTGTGTCGTCTGCATAGCAGACTACCATAGCTTTGTGGTCGTCTGACTATACTGAAAAATCATTTACATATAGCAGATACAGAAACTGCCCGAGGATAGATCCTTGCAGAACATCGGCATATACCCGATGGGGTTTTAAGGTGAAGTCTTCTTGTAACCCTGAGAATGTTCTACTCTCAAGAAAGGATTTCATGATGAGTATTATATCTCGAGGAATATCCAACTGAATAAGCTTGCATATAAATACCTTGTGTTAAGCTCAATCAAAAGCTTAGATCACGTCTGGAATAATGACAGCTGCATTTGATTTGTTCTGAATAGCTGTACCAATAAACTTGGAGATTTGAAAGAGTCAATGGGTGGTGGGACGTCCTCTCTGAAATTCATACTGTTCATCTGAGATATGCGCAAACGTAGGCTGCAGTATGTTTTAGATTAAGCATTCCGAAATTTTCTTTTCTGGCGGCAGAGGACTGATTGGACGATAGATGCAGGGTTCTTCGAATGGGTTGACGAGCTTTTAAATAAGAATACTATTCCATAGTTGAGAAAAGTACCAATTATAAGAGGCATACGCTGTTAAGTGCGCGTAAGCTTCGAGATTAAGTAGATGAGTAGGTATTTTAGCAGTCTATTAGTAATAACAATTCTTTCGGGAGACATTTGGGAGAGGATGTGCTTAATATTATATAGAGCTTCCCTGAGAGTAGCCAGCTTGGTGATGTGATTAACGGAAGGAGTCATTTCATTTTTCCACATTTTCTTCTAAATGAGGAAATCACTCCCAGGAAAATCTCTTGGTCTGAACTGCTCTGCTGGGTGGCTGTTCAATCACCTCACTAGAGTAACCACATCGATGAGCTTTGATTGGCCGAGAGATATCGCATTGCCGCTACAAGTTCCTGAAGAATTTCTAGAAGGACACATCTTCCAAATTTAAAATACCAGTTTTGGTGCTGTGTAATTCCAGCCTGTATTCAGTCATGAAAGTGCAGAGTTACTAGCTTTTTCTGATGTCGGAGACTTGAAAATGGGCAGTGCCCTCTCAGGGACTCGAACTCTAAACCTCTCGAATACGCGTCGAGTATGCTTCCAATTACACCACGAAGGCATTCGGAAAGGAGGGCGAAAATACCTTGAGAACTTTAATATTCCCAGTCAGCCAACTGATTTCTGTTTTTAGGGCTGGATACTACGTTCTGTTTTACAGTTTCCTGAGCTTGTTTCGCTAGGTAATAACTTCTATGATAAGAGCTAGTAATTGTCTATGCGTAAATTTCTCGTCTGTTGAGGCTGATGACTGGGTTTGAAAGTTCTGGTAAGTGGGTGTAAATTTAAAAACACACTCATCTATTTCGCTGACTATTTTTGAATACCACATGTCTCGGTCCATTCGCCCCTTTATGTTCTCAGTACAGTGGAAGCCCATGTGATATGTGATGTTAATTGCCGCTCTGTTCGCTCATCAGCTCGTGACATCCCAAGTGAGGCATGGATTCCCAAGTGAGTTCCCGGCAAAGCCTTCTTAGTAAGAAAGGTGGTATTTCTGAACATCTGTCATCCTCTGCCAAAGTCATCTCAGCTTCGCTGGAACCGCGAGTAAAGCTTAAAATCTTACACGCATGTAAAACATACTAAAATTCGCTATCTTTATAGTGCATACTGAAGGTATTATTTTAATTTTTAATAGTTATTTTTAATTTTGAAACTTGTTCCTTTAAATTCTTGTTTTCCACCTACAACTCCTTGCTAGAATGAGAGTTCAGCACCGCGTTTTACGTAAATGAAGTAGAACCAGTATTTAATGGGAAATTCAGTTACTTCCGTAGAAGATCTCAGACATTCTCTGTAAAGAGGGTTCTGCCTTCGGGACACGTCGTTGCTTTAAGCTTATCTTACTATGTTACTGAAGTGCTGTTAGTATTCGCCGGTGAGGTTTAATTATAGGCCAACTCGGTTAGCTATTTTTGTGCAACTTCGGTTAAAGTTTAGCTAGTTAGAATTAGATTAGTTCCTTATTCTCTATTTTACGCACAAGTGGATGCTCTCCCGTAAGCCCGAGAAGGGGCGTCTGTAGTATTTCTTTGAGTGAATAAAAGGGTATCTTAACTCTTCTTTTAGACTGATATTTTATAGTTGCAAGAAGACCAGCGAATAGTCGCTAGACACTTCACTAAAATTTTAGTAGTCAAGGACACATAAGTTAACTAGAACTTCATAATACAAAAGTACAAATTTTGCAATTAACCTACTATTTGATATTTAAAGCTTAAGTTATATATTACACAAATGACATAAAATAACACTTGCGTAAAATATAGTTAAAAAGCACGGGTAATTTTTCTTTTTAATTATTCACTTTCTTATGGAGATAAGAAAAATACTTGTGGCTTTTTTAAGTGACCAACATTTACGTTTTTTAAAGTAGCTAAAAAGCAATGTTATTTTTAGTATCTAAACCACTCAGCGATAATAGCATTGTTCCGAGGTGTTAATACAATTTACATTGATCTTCCATATTTTTTCTGTAAAAACGTTTATGTATTTCCGCTTTTAGTTGGAAAAGTTCGTGACGAGTCTGTAGAAAATTATGATAAGCTTTAATAAGAATGAAGTTTGTTGACTCTTCAGATTGTGACTAATTTGATATCTTAATAGCTTATCCAAACACTGAAGTAGCCAATTTGTGCTCTGTCAGATTTGCCTTCAGTTTCTACTTACCATTCTTCTGTTGGCTTCTTTTTAATCATCGCATCCAAAATGTAAGATTTGGCTCTTTCTACAGCCAGTCTTCCAATGTTTTCTTCATTTAAACTTCGAAAACTCCGAACATCAAAAATAATTTCAGTAAATCTGAAAGCTGTTATTTTATTTCTTCTTAGATAGGACCTTCCTTGTGATATTAGAGATCAGCTTTTTCAGACGTAAACATATTTTAAATAAAGAACTGCAAATCTTATTTTTTTTCACAAAAGGACCATATTTTCTTCTAACAAAACACCTGTCTAATTTTCTTAATTTTCTTCAAGTTTTCTTCTGAGAATTAGTTAATAGATGATGCACGCGTAGACTGCAAAAGACTATAATTGAGAATTATGCGTATTTCTATCTTGCAAACAGTACAAGGTATTTTCTGCCTCCTTCTAGCATGTCTTCGTGGTGTAACGGTAACACACTCGGCACGGGTTCGTTTCCTGGCCAGAGCATTGTGTACTTTTCACGTCTCCTGCTTTAAAAAAAACCTAATGAATATACACTGGCGCCCGAACTAAAAGGTGGTGGAGGATAATTCGACACCACCAAGATTTGGCAGTCCGTCATCCCCAGTCGCCCTTTAAAAGGGGGGTGCATAATGTATTTTCTCCCTCCTTCCAACATACTTTAGTGATATAACGGTAGCACGCTCGGCACATATTCAAGAGGTCCATGTTCGAGTCCAGGATAGGACAATGCACAATTTTCTTCATTTTCGTTTCAGCATCAAAAATCGTAATGACACTATAACATTATTTTTTGCATTTAAAGCCATTAATAAGAAAGACGTTAAAAAGGAAAAGAAATGCGTAAACCTCTCTTTTTTTGAAAAAAATATGATGCGTGCTTTGAATTAAATTATTGCATGCATACTAATAAGCAATGGAAGGAAATAATGAAAACATGAAGCCGCGTCCATAAGAAAATCTAATATAAATGAAGCCGTGAAATATAAACTGTTTATATATATATAATAAAAGAATATTTCTAAAAATAAAATATTAGAGATCCTTTCTTAGACTGTTTATTAAAAGTAGTTGAAGAATTTTATACCACTCGTAAAAGGTATTATACAGGTTTTACTTAGCGTATAAAATCCTGTCCTGCGAAGTATACATAGCTACGACATGTTTCAGAAACTAGGGATAAGAATAATGGAAGGAATCTGAAACAGCCTTCGGTAAGAATTGTCATTGCGCCATGTATAAAATCATCAATTTATGCACGAAACAATTCGATTTATACATGCAATATTCTGAAATGAGCTGCATAGCTCATTCCAGAGTGCTGTCATTCGGCAAAGTATTCCAGATCTCTCAAATTTGTTCATTTTGCTACTGATTAAAAAATCAGGCTATAAGGTAGTTCTCCCGCATTCTTAGCATGCCTTCGTGGTGTAAAGGTCAGCACACTCGGCGCGTATTCGAGAGGTCCGAGGCTCGAATCCCAGCGAGGATGCTCATTCTTCCCATCTCCTGCTTCCACAAAAAACCTAATGTCTCTACAATGCAATTTAAAAATATAGATGCACTTTTTTAATAATATGTTTAATAATAATGTTTGTAATAATGTGTCTGACTAGATAAATTAATATACATTTAATTTATATTACATCCACTTATGTATTAGTCCCTTTTATGAATATCTGAAGCTTTGTTTTAAAATATTTCTAACGTGATATATTGTGTAACTGATATAACATAAGTTTCTTCTTAATATTTTATACGATACGCACTTTCTTTTTATTTTTTCAAACTTGATGGTAAACCTTCTTTTGTTCTGGGAAGAGAGGGTGTAACCTGAAGTCGCAAATTTCTTGTTTCATTTTGTTTATTTTCAAACAGCAGGCACATGTTGCTGCGTTACACTTTTGAAATATAACAGATGTCACAAATTGTCACACTGTGGGGAGAAAGCATAAAATAATGATGCTCCTGAGCGTGTACTTCATTTCCGAAATTTCTTCAGTTCTTGCATTTTCCACTCTTTAGGAAAGTAAAGAAAATCAAATCTTTACACTACACTTTGTAGAGACATTAGGTTATTTCGAAGCAGGAGACATGAAAAATATGCATCGCCTTCGCCGGGAATCGAACCACGGATCTCTGAAATACCGGCTCAGTGTGCTGACCATTACACCACGAAGGCACGTTAGGAATGTGGGAGATATACCTTATATACTCCCCTTTTTAAAGGGCGACTAGGGTTTTAGGGGACCTAGTCGCCAAATCCTGGGTGTGGAGAGTCATCATCCACAACCCTTTTAGTTCGGGCGCCAGTGTAGAGACATTAGGTTATTTCGAAGCAGGAGACATGAAAAATATGCATCGCTTTCGCCGGGAATCGAACCACGGATCTCTGAAATACCGGCTCAATGTGCTGACCATTACACCACGAAGGCACGTTAGGAATGTGGGAGATATACCTTATAACTTGAGAATATATTTACATTTGATAATCCTTAATCGTGCAGAAGAGCAATGACAAAATTTTTGCAATCTCTGCAACCAAAATAAAACGGAAGCAAAATAGAAACTGTGTTAAAATTAAAAGAATCAATTTAGAGGGTACGACAGAGATGTTGAAAAATCTTTTTTCGGTAACTTTTTTTACACTTGTCTCCAGGGGTCGTAAAGATAATAGACGGTTGGTTTAAGAGCCGGAAATTTGATTCCTTATGGGAAATAGAGCGGGGAAGACAGATTAACACTCTTCCTTCCTTCTCTCCTTCATTATACCTTTAACTACGCTGTTCAGCGAGTTTGACAGCTAAGGGAATAGCTGCAGCGGGTGAAACATTTCCATTAAAGGAGTGGCTAGGAACTTTCTAGGTCGTAGTTTTATTCAAGAAATGTTTTATGTGTTCCACAGTTTATCAGACTTATTTTTATGTTTCTCATAATGCGTTGTATTCTTTGTATAATCACACATTAATTCATCTCATCAGATGTTTTCTCAAGGAATAACTCAATTTCTTTTCCTTCTTGTTTTAATACAAGTACTTATGACAATACAAGCATAATTTCTTTATGAAATAATTTTCTATGAAAAAACCTGTTTTACACAGAATAAGAAAAAAGTATATAATACATATATTTCAACAGCATATTTAAGTCAAAAATTACAGGCAAGCTGAAAAGCAGATATAACACACAATGGAAGTAATTAAAATATATTTGACCGTATGTATCTATGCATAAATTTAAAAAAAACTTAAATACATCCCTTTAATTTATACTGAATTAGAAATAACGTAAGTATATTCACTTTTTGAAAAACCGTTTTTAAAAACATTTCTGAAATTTCAACCCTATTTCTTTATTTTATTCTTTAAATAATTGAATTTTATTTAGTTCACATTATTTTT
>KK117174.1:203338-234519 GCA_000611955.2 Stegodyphus mimosarum
TATTTATTTATTTATTTATTTATTATTCACTTATTTTATGTATTGCTTCAGTTCCATTCGAGTTTGTTGCCATTCGGCAAAATATAAGATATTTATCTTTCAAATTTAATCTCCCTTTTTTAATTAACAAATAAGCTATGTCAGAAGCTAACTTACCAAATCAGTAGAAAATCACTATGTCATTGCTTGGCACAGTATTCCGGGATGGTTTCATTTAAATGTGCTTTTAAGCAACGTCCAGCGTAATATCTGAATACATGATACATAAAGCAACTATTACAGACTGTAATAAGTGTGTCGTAACACATTTCATTACAGATGCTTATTTCTGTTTTGCATTGCCTATCATTAAAAAGAATATTGACAGAAATAATGTTTAAATGTTATTTATTGTAAAATGATTAAATATGTTTGCAAAAAAGCATATTATTTTATTAAAGATTATCATGTTTCCCTATTCAACAATATAAAAACATTGAGTATGATGTCAAATTTATGAAAATTTAAAAAGGATGTAAAAAAAACTTCCCTGTATTGTAAAACAAATCTTTCTTTATTGTGGTGTATTATCAATCCTGATAGAAATGCAAAGCATTCATTACTTAATGGAATTAATCAAAATATTTTTACGTCTAGTGGAATTGAAAGACACTATTCTAAAATTCTAAAAACGCAATTTTTAGATCGTGATTGTCCGGATAAAGTATATCGTGTACTGTGACCGGACAAAGTGCATCGTGTCGAGATAAAGTATATCTGGCTGACCACAGCGTCTCAGTCATGCTCAATAAGATTCAAGTCTATTGAGTAATCAAATTGGCCAGTCCATTCGAGTGATATTTTCTGTTTTCAAGTATTCTGAGACACATCATTGATCCAGATGAGCAGTTTAATCCATTAACAAAACCTTTGGTGCAACAACAGCCCTTGTCAACCGTACACGTTTTGGAGACCCCGTCCATATATGTGTAACCGGTTACAGAATCTCCTAGAAAGATATACAGCTAAATGCTATCACTACTGATGGTTTCACCCCAAACCATACAACCACTTCTGCGGAATCCTTCATGAACAAGGGGAGGCAAGTCTCTTCTTCCTCGCTCCCTGCAAATAAAGACGTATCTGAAATGATAATTCAAATTACGCGTGTCCTCGGAGAGTAAAGAGTTCACGATTCTGTTTCTCTTGGCTCCTCTTAATATTAAAATCATATCAAAGAAATCACTTTAGAAGATGATGTGATCAGTACACAAACTGTTGTTTTATGCATAATGCCCAAGCTCCTGAAACCGCTGTGCAGCAATAGAAGTGCTGATTCGGGTTTCGGTAACAGCCTAAAATATAAATGCTTAAAAATTCGGTTCCAAGTTCTTAATATATTTAGCAGTATTCAGAAGATGGGCTACCTACCTTTGTGTTTGCTCTCCCTCCCAGTCTAACAGCCACCCGCCTTTTTTGTTCTTCACTTAAATAATGCTGTTGAGTTATAACAAAAGAAAACTTATCAGTCTTAAACACATACACAAATAAACATAAAATATAATTTAAAGATATATACCTGACGTTCAAAACGCGTCCACTGCGAGACACGCTGCGAGTCGCCTAATTTGTGACTTGTGACTTATTTTGCTTTAATTTATACATGAATCAAATAAATAATTACACTATTGCACACTGCTTAAAAACGTTAATCCAAAACCACGTTTTCTTTTTTTTTCAGCCAAAAAAAGGGCTATTAGTTTCGAAATAGGATTTGCATCCGTTTCCTATAAACGGTATCATTTTCAAACTGTTGTCACTAAATATTATCGACCTGTATTACTTAAAAAAACTAAATTTTAAAGTATTTTCTCCCTCCTTTCTGCATGTCTTGGTGGTGTAACGGTAGCACACTTGGCGCGTATTCGAACAGCTCTACAACGTGATGAAGAATCTGCATGTAGTATGTATGTTTTTTGCACTTCAAAAAAAAAACGATGGCACCCAGAGCAATCAAATTTGGAATAACGTACTTCTCCAACCGAACATATGAAACCGGAAGCCCTAACTCTGAATTTCGAATTCCTTTTATTATTTATTTCCTATTTTGTAAAACCTTAATGAATTTTTTATTAACAAACTCAATGATTTGAAAGCGAGCATTAAAAACACTGCTTGAAATAAAACATTTTTACTTCCTTGTACGAAATAAAAAGGAAGTATTGTAGTCGCGAAACATTTCGGGTATCATATTTAAACGAAAATATCTATTTTGACCGCTATCGAATGCAATTTAACGATTTTTTTGATGTTGTCATGTTGATTAATGTTGACATTTCGTATGAAAGAACAGAATAAAAGACTCTTTTCCCCCTAAAAATTATAAAACTGATTTAAAATGGATTCTAAAAAGATTTTTTCATGGCGTCTCTGCGTACATACGTACGTATATATGTATGTATCTTGCATAACTCAAACACGAGTAGCCTCAGACCGATGAAATTTTGTATATAGGACTGCTATAACATTTAGATGTGATCCTCCTATTTTGGTTGCAGTCCACCGCACCAAACATATATAAATTTATATATATATAATATATCTACTCTGTTACTCGTCTCAGTGAGCTCAGTTTTTTTATTCTTATATGTTGGCAAATTGCTCACTTTTTTGCTTTAAAAATGATTGTGAATTATGTAGTTCTTATCTTCCGGTTAAGGTTTTTATGCAAGATTTGTAGAATTATCAACAATTTAAAAGTTGTTTAAGTGCGGCTAAGCCTAATCATTTTTGTCATGGCGGACATATTTGTTTACATTTGAAACTTACGAGAATACTGGATTTGTTGCCAATCTAGAGAAACTAAGCTTCGCAACAACAAAGATAACGCTTTCTTTTATTATTGCGAATTAAATCATGCCTAATCCATTCTGGAATTTATTCGAGGAAATAAGTGATTAAGATTTACTTCGTAATTTTTAATATAGATATTTTGAGTTTTTATGTGTTTTTGCCTTGTCGCGAAGTGAGAACTAAATTAATTGAATGAGAATAACTGAATCGTCTGTGAAAAACTTTTTTTGATTGATTGTTTAATATCTTTTACACATCGTTTTACATTTATTATAGTGTTTGAACAGAACATGTGGCAACGATTAGGTAATTCTCCACATGATACACATAATTTTTATGCACTTTGAAGTAAAATGAATGAGATGTAACGCTGTTAAGCGAAGCTTGAGCCCGAGTGTCGCTGTGGTAAACAAATATAGTGAATTTTAAAGTATGCATTTAATCTATTGTGGTTTATGCGCTGTCAATGACGTAGATTTAATTCAATCTAATTATTTTAAATAAAATGCAAAATGCGTATAATTCAATTTTCCGTACAAGGAAGTCATGTGGTGTATATATCAGATTTTTTCTACAGAGCGCGAAGTGTCTATCGGAAATTCCAAAGATTACTCTGCGATTTTGCTGTTGAATTGAATTTTGTGTGGGCTAGTGCGAAGAATGGGATAATTAATAAATAAAGTTAACACACAAAATAGTAGATTTGTAAGTCATCTCACTAGGATAATTTACTGTTGATTTGATGAATATGCATATAACGTGTATACATAAAAAAGGTCCAATAATCTAATGTGATTAAAAATTATAAATTGGCGTGCAAAGGAGGCTTACATCTACTATGAAACTGAAGGTTATAAACCGGTCAAATATCCCAAAATCTATGGTACCTAAATGTGCACAGTCGATCATATTCAAGACGTTACCTGGATAATCCATCAGTTCTTTTATCACGTGTGTTAGAATAAATTAGTGTCGCTTTTACATAATGAAACACAGCAGCATCGAAAACAAACGAATTTCAAACGATATACTGGCGAGAGAGGTTTCTACCTGTGTTTTGATACAAATGTCTAAAAATATTTCAAACTTACATTGTATTTGATTATAAGATTATTTTTCAGCTATTTTACCTTCGGTTTTGGAATATACTCCTGAAATTATTGCCTAATAGGTAAGCTTAAAGTTATTTAAAACTTGTAAATGAGTCTCTTGTAAGTTTTCTTTTTCCAACACTTTAACTGGAATGTTTGCGAAGACTGTTAATTTTGATTTGTGTTTTACTTGAGTTAATAAACTCTCTAACTTTTTATATAAAGATTGTACAGTTATTCTGAATTATTATTCTTTAATAAAACTGTGCTAAATAGAAGATAGTGTACTTCATGCCTAAACTGTGATAAATGCTCGACTTATCAATGTCACCTTTCAATTATACCAAAACGTCTCAACTACTTACCCGTAAACTTGCTTCGTTTTTACCGTCATTGTTAAACAGAGTCCGTTTATGACATTTGTAGACTTAAGATTATATTTTGTTATTATTTGTAATTACAGAAAAACTACTATGTTCCAAAATTCATTCACTCGACAGGTTTCAGTAAGACACGAGACAACTTTAAAAATCTGATTCTCTTATTCCACTCATCACAAGAATATGTCTAGCGTTGAAAACGGCATACTAAAGAATGTAATTTAACTCCTCATCTGTATAATATTCTTCGAACGGAGACGTTTAAACTTTAGTATTTTTAATTGTTTCCACTAAATGTTAAAAATCGAATAATTTTTAGGCGTAGGCCTATTTAGCAAAGATAAAGTGGCAATTTGCCCAGAAGAACTATTAATTTCTTTTGGCCATTTTGCGCTGATTCACTAAAAGCGTTATTTCACTTTTTAAATTGTTGCCACCAAATATTATCGCTCTGTATTATATTTAAAGAAATTAAATAATGAAGAATCTGCATAAATGTATATATGTTTCGCACATTGTGATAAAACAACGGTTCATAGAGCAACCAAATTTTGAATATTGAACGTTTTCACCCGAATATCGCATCTGGAAGAGCAAATTTGAAATCTGGAATTTGTTTTATTATCGATTTCATATTTTGTAAACCTTTAGCGAATTTTTGATTAACAAACTCAAGGATTTCAAAGCCAGCAATGGCAACATTGCATACAAAAAACCTTTTTATCTCCAGCGCGTGAGACTGTGTATCGGAAACTGTCAAGATATGCTCATGTTAAAATCCTTTTGCGATATTGCTGTTGAACTGAATTTTGTGGTTTAAGTGTGCAAAGAATATGATATTTAATAAATAAAGGTAACACACAAAATGTTAAAAAAACGCCGTTTTGGAGGTAATTTAAAATCTGAAACCCTTCAGTTTAGTCCAAAAGGGCTTTGCCCCTGAAGGACTATTGTTTTCGTTTTCCGATTTTGGGTCGAATGAATCTGAATGTCCGTTTCACTTTGCAAACTGTTGCCACCAAGTATTATCGTCCTGTATTATATGTGAAGAAATTAAATGATGAGGAATCTGCATAAATGTATATATGTTTCTCGCATTATGATACAACACCGATACTTAGAGCCATCCAATTTTGAATGACGTAATCCTACTGCAAAAATGCGCGTCCAGAAGCCCAAATTTCACATTTGGAATTTGTTTTATTAACGAGTTCATATTTCGTAAAGCTTAACGAATTTTTGATTAACAAACTCAGGAATTTCAAAGCGAGCGAAGACAACGTTGTACAGAAAAAGTATTTTTGTCTCCAGTGCGTGAGACTGTGTATCGCAAATTCTAAAGATGTTAATTAATGGCGCAGCGATGTGGATTAATAACAACAAGCAATGGACTGTATTAAAATACAATTTTACTTTCAAGCCAAAAAAATTACGTTACGAAACAAGGTAAAAATAGAAAGAACGTCTACTCATGACTCCAAAGCCCGAGTAATCGCGTGATTGACTTAATAACTCTGTGTTCGTAATAGCAGCGTCATCTATTAACTTAAATTTAATAATAACGTACCACGCCCATTGAAGCACTCCCACAGCTTCGATGGAAAATACAAGATAACCTGAAAATTTATAAGAAAATATTAGTGACAAAGTATTAAAGAAAAGTTTTAAGTAATCAAACTTAACAATGTAAAAAAAAGCTAACGTTTTAAAGAGTTCAAAGTTCATATTGTTTGACAGGCAAAGGACAGAGTTTAACAATAGCTCTTTTAGTGCATTTTCTGTGAGCTCTTGTGGTATTCCTTCTAATACATCAGGCATGTTAGATGACCATTTCCGAAGTACAAAGACTTCTCTACACATTAAGATTATCTATGTTATGTATTAAATTTTCGGCAGCAGTTCTGCATGCAGCACCCTGTTAAAAGATCATCCACATAAAACTCAGATTTGATAACTTCCATAGCCCTTGGAAAATCCCTTTTTTCATCTAAAGCTAACTGGAGAAAAGAACTGATTGATAAGTACGGTACAAAGGAAGTTCCGTTTGTCGCCGTTAGTAGTCGATATTCTTGAATTGATTCATTCACATGATTTCTCCAAAGAATGCGTTGAGAATTCGTATCTTTTTGATGCACATGAATTTGTCTATACTTTTTTTTATATCCGCACAGATAGCAACAGCATATGTTCTAAATCGGATGAGAATGACAAACAACTCTGTTAGAATTCTAGGACTTACGTGTAGCAGGTCATTAAGTGAATTTCCACTGGATGTTTTTGCTGATGCGTCAAACAAAACCCTTAATTTAGTGCTAGTGATTGATGGTATAATACTGGCTGGTGAGGTAGATAATACACTATTGGAAGGACAGGTTCAGAATCAGGTATGACTTCCATATGTTGCAAATGCAAATATTCATCAAGAAATCCCTTATATCAGTTATACAGTTCGGGTTTTCTCACTAATCAATTTTCCAAAAGCAAAAACCTTCTCAAACCTAATTCTCTTGAATCTCCTAATTCTAATGGCGATTTATTGAATGGTAATCTTACTACATATCTACCTGTGTTGTCTCTGATATGAGAAGTTTTAAAATGTTCCTCATACTTTACTCATTTCGACGTTTCTTCCGGATTAATGATATGCATTCATTAGTTTACATAATTAACTAATACTGTTCCTGAAGTGATCCAACCTAATTTTGAACGAACAGCTGTTGGAAGTTTTTGGTTTCGCTTAATTCGTTCATCCAAAACAAGTGACATGAAAGCATTGACTCCTAGAAGAATATATATTGAAGCAGATTCCTAAAATGTAAGATCCGAAAAAATTAGATCACTGAAAGAATTTACATATTTGATGCTAATGATAAGTGCGGTAAGTTTCCACAAACCTTGTCTACAACAAAAACAAAAGTTGTAAAGGAAGTTTTTGAACCAAAGTGAGAGGAGAAGGTAATCTCCAATTCTCCATTTGTTTGAGATGCGGTTGATCCTAGGCACTGTATCTGGATCTTTGCCTTTTTCTATCCAGACGAAGTTTTGAAAGACAACTCTCAGTAATGAAGTTTGCCTGTGAGCCAGATTCCAGCATGGTTCGACATTGTACGAAATTACCTAGTGCGTCACGAACCTTAATTGCAGCAGTATACAAGAAACCTTCCTTGTTTATAGTTCTACTATTCACAAAATTAGAGTGTATCTGATTAAAATTATTAGAAACGTTATCGGGGATAGTATTTTCTGTCATATTTTGAGAAGTAAACAACCTTGCATGAACGGAAAATATATTTACATTATTATCAGTAACAAATAAACCAGTATCCCGAGATTTCGTGAAATACAATAATGGATTATGATTATTATGATACGTTTTGCATCTATTCAACCTTTTTCAAGCCTTAACATTTGGATAAAAAATTAAAACAAAGTTTTTAAACTTCACAAAATTGAATCTCTTGCTAACAGGCAATTTACAGAATTGATCACACTTTTATAAGTAATGATCTTTCTTACAATAAGGAGAATTTGTAGTAGTTTCTAAAACCAACGATGTGATGTTAGAACTTATCCTTCTTTCTTTCAAATTGGTTTTACTGTTGTGACGTGTTCTAGCATGTTCCTTTAGAAACGTAAGTAATTCGTTTAATGTTCCTAGTTGATGGCCTTTTAAGTGTCTCTCATACCAAATGCGTGTTTACATTTTTTATCCAATTTTTCTACAAGTGAATGATTTACCAATGTGTCGCCAAAGCCTTCGACCCTTTGTTCTAGAACATTTAGGGAACGAATGCATTCATTAGTGACGTCAACAAGATTCAAAATAGCGTCCGCTGAATCAGAAACATTTGGATGAGTAACAAGCTTCTTAACGAATGAATTCACCAGTTCACGTTTATTCGAAAATCTATCTTCGAGTAAATCCCAAGCAATTTTATAATTTGAATCTGAAATAGCTATAGCTTGAATTATTTTCAGATTTTCAGCATTAGAAGAGCTCTTAAGATATTGAAGCCTGTGAGCGTCTGATAATTTGACATTATTTTGTACATTGGCCTTAAGAAGATCCCTACATGTAAGCCATTGATCTAAATTTCCATTAAAGGCGGATAAGATTATTTTCAGAAGTTTTACTTCTGTAGTACCTGATTTAACAATAACTGAACTAATATTAAAAAGGCGAAAACCCTTTCGTTTTAAATCCAAGTAGAGATCATCGACTGTATTTTGAACTATTTGTTATTCTTCAACATAGGTATCAACTTCCTTTTCCTTACATATTACATAAATGTTATCAAAAATGAGTAAAACATCTGCACTTAAAATATTCAGTTTCTTTTTAAAAAGTTCGATTTTTGCCTCATCGGCTTTAGCAATCTCAGAATTAATTTTAACTTTCAGTTAAGTTACCTTTGGCGACTCGGTTCTTTACTAATAGTGATTTCATATCCACTATGAAAAATGTAAAATTGACATACCTTAAACTGATACAGTAGATGGTAAAAGTATACAATTGGGTGTCCCTTGTTTTTTGGCGATTCTTTTTGACGCCAAGATCGGCGCGGAAGGCACAATTTCAAGATGGCCGCGAATGCAAAACCAAACTAAGAAGTCAAAGTATTGCACAAAGTCGGTTTCCATGTACACATCGATTATTTTCACTTAAAAACATCCCACAATTGCCCAATCTAGGCATTGTGGACTGCCTTAAATTTTTCCATGTACACATCGATTTATTTTCGCTTAAAAAAAATCAGGAAGCTAAAACAAAGTTAAAACTATCATGGTAACCAGAAATGCGGTTTCATCGCCAAAACTGAAAAAAACTTGTCGCTAATCGAAGGGGCACTTAATTCTACACTAAAGCCATGCGGTCTTTCAAATGAGTCGGCAACAATCCGTAGCATCAAAATTATTTGATTATTACGAAAAGTACATATTATCTATGGCAAAGAAATGCTCGTTGCAGAGATGAAAAAACAAGAGATTAAAACGCGAAATGAAACACAAGATGGGAAACTTTGTAAACAAATCTACGAGTCAAAAGTACTAAAAATTGCTTATACGGCATTTCTAGCGTCGTAGGGTACGAAATCAAAATTGAGCAAAAGGAATTATTTCTTCCAAAAAACTCATAAATTCTCCGGTGAAACAAGACTCAAAAATAATAACTAATGGCGCAGCGATGCGGATTAATAACAACAAGCAATGGACAGTTTTAAATTGCGATTTTATATTCAAGCCAAACAAAATGCGTTGTGAAACGAGCTAAAAATAAAAAGAACATCTACCCTCGACTCCAAAGCACGAGTAGTCACGTGATTCATTTAATAAATCTGCGTTAATAATAGCAGCATCATCTACTGAATTAAATAATAACAGATATGCTCAATTTAAAATTATTTTGCTAAATTGGCTCTTGAACTGAATTTTATGGTTTAAGTGCAAAGATCATAGTATTTAATAAATAAAGGTAACACCCAAAATGTTAATAAACGCCCTTTTGGACATAACTTAAAATCCGAAACCTTTCAGATTTTCTTTTTAGTCCAAAGGGCTTTTGAAGGACTATGTTTTCGTTTCGGCATTTTGCATCGGAAACATTAAATGCCGGTTCACTTTTCAAACTGTTGCCACCAAATATTGCATTCGTGTATTGTATTTAAAGAAATTAAATACTGAAGAATGTGTATAAATGTATGCATGTTTCTCTCAGTGTGATAAAACGGCGATATCTAGAGCCATCGAATTTTGAATGACGTATTCCTACTGCGAATATGGGCATCGGGAAGTCCAAATTTGGAATTCGTTTTATTATCGATTTCATATTTTGTAAAACGTTAACGAATTTTTGATTAACAAACTGTAGGATTTCAAAGCGAGCAATCTCAACGTTGTACAGAAAAAACATTTTAATCTCCAGCGCGTGAGACTGTGTATCGGAAATTCTAAAGATATGCTCAATTTAAAATAATTTTGCGATATTGCTTTTGAACTAAATTTTATGGTTTATATGCGAAGAACAGGATATTTAATAAATAAAGGTAGCACACAAAATGTTAAAAAAACGCCCTTTGGACGTAATTCAAAATCCGAAACCCTTGAGATTTTCTTTTTTCTTTTTCTTTCTTTCTTTCTTACTTTTATTTATTTTTTTTTTGGTTTGTTTATTTATTTTATTTTTTATGTGCATTAAAGAATGTACAAATTCAAAGTGTCCGAGCATTTTTGTTCAGCCACTGTATGAGCGAAAAGGCTGATAATAATTAATGATTATTTTTTCAAAGAGGCGTCAGCCAGATCAGAAGGGCGATTAGTCTCCCGTCGGTTCATTACACGTCTTAGGATAGTTATTGTGCCTCTCGAATTGGTGGGTTTCGGTTCAAGTGCACACCGTAACACACAAGTTCAAGTGCACACCGTAACCTTTTGCGCACATCCGTAACTGCAAATTTACGTAAGTCGCGTGTTGCACGAATCAGGGATTACTGTTCGTATATAGGAGTACTACCAAATTAAAATGTGTTCATCTTAATAAATGCATATTTAAAAAAATTCCTTAAGTTTAATTAATTTTATGTATTCGTCTTCTTGTTTTTATGTCTTAGAACTGCCATTTTCAGATAAAACGATCTTCATGATTTCTCAGTTCTGATTATTTTTAAACGTAAAAAATAATTTGAATTAATAACTTTTATGCAAAAAAATTTATTCGAATACAAAAAAAGGAAGTTGTCTTCTTATCATGCTGTAGATGTTGAAACCTTTTTTGCTTTAAAAGAATTAAGTTTAATGTATTTTTATATTTAATTGCTGTTTTTTGTTCGATAATGTTTTAACTGCGCTGAAAGTCCGGACACAAGGCTGCTGAATAATATAATGCACCTAGGTGTTGAAAATTATACATCTGAAAAATTATACTGGAAGAAAATTTTTGCGAGGAGTGGGAATTTTTTTTAAGTACAGAATTCAAGCTTTATAGTTCATGAACTGAATAAAATTATTTTCATGCCTTTTTGGTTTTATTCATTATTAGGTTTTTTCATCTATTATCATTGTAATTTTACAAATCATCAACACTATTTTGTATTCTGAATGTATTTTGATATCTTCAAATACATTTTTATTAATTTCTGTATTCATACATTGCTCGACATTGAAAATGCAACACCAAGAAGAAGTGGTCAGAAAGTGATGAAATTGGGAAAAAAGACAGAGACAGCAAGCAGCAATATGTAAACTTTATTTCAAAATGATACTCAGAATACAGAGCGAGAACGGCGTCGGCTCAGCAGGATGTAGGACCACAGCGTCGCTCGAAGAAACACGTCTAGGCATAGAGTCAATAAGAGTGCGGATGGTCTCCTGAGAGATGGCTTTCTATTTTCTTTCAACCATTTACCACACCACAGTTCGTCTTCCGAACGAGGCAGGGGCAGAGTTTGCAAACGGCGTCGAATCACATCCCACACATGTTCGATTGGTGGCAGGTCAGGAGAGTACGGTGGCTATGCAGAGCATGTTGGCAGATGCGAGCTCTGTATGGTCAGGCGTTATCCTGCTGAAAAATTGCATTAGGCAGCCCCTGAAGGTATGGGATTGTCACCGGCCGCAGTACATTATCTAAGTATCATTGGGCCGTCATAGTGAATACGAACTAGAGGTGACCTGGAATCGTAGGCAATAGCGCCCCAAACCATTATGCCACGTTGTCGCGCAGTGGGCGTTCCACAGTTACTGTCGGATTAGATCTGTCTCCATGTCGACGCCACACACTTATGCGGCGACTCTCACTGGATAAACAGAAGCGTGACTCATCTGAGAAATCTGAGAACACGACGTTTCGCCATTCTGTCATCCACATCGCTTCAGTCCGTTCAACCACGTTCAACCAATCAACGGGAAATGGTTCTCGTCTACACGGGAACATCCAGGGTATCTTGCACATGTTGCAGAATCGCGGTACAAGTGATTTGCGGGACCACCACAGCTTGTCTGCGGATGCGTCGATCCATGCGTGCTGACGTTACTCTGGCTGCACCTGCACCCCTCCTTCTTCCCACATTCCCTTGTTCCAACCATGTTCGCCATAGCCGATGCACCGTGCTCGCATCCATGTGGGTATCAGCTGCGATTTGACGTAAGGACCAACCCGCCCTTCTCAGTCCGATCACCATACCCCTCGTAAAATCATCTATCTGCTGGAATAACCTTCGTTGACTTCGACCTGGCTTTCTCTCCTATTACACATATCCTTCAGGACAAAAACCAACTTTCTTCGATAATTCGTCTGGCAGAAATAACGACATGAATATTGCCCATTCTGCACGTTCCTTCCCTTATGCCTTACTTCACGTGCGTCGGAGAGCTGCGAATTTCACATCATTCGTATAACTCAGTGACGTGCGTCTACTCTAAAATTTGCATAAATTTCTAACCACTCCTTCTTGGTGTTGCATTTTTAATGTCGAGCAGTGTAATTTGAAGCGTTAGATCCTCTTTTGTATTTTTATATAATTTATAAGTGCTCCTGAAAAATTCTCCTGAAAAATATAAAGTAAGCAACTACTTAAATTCATAATCGTCTATGGTTTCAAAATTTATTCTTAAGTCTTCAAGTTCATTAATAAAAACATTATATCTAGTTTATAAGATATTTCTCCCGCCTTCTTCGCATGCCTTCGTGGTGTAGTGGTCAGCACGCTCGACGCATAGACGAGAAGTCCGTGGTTCGATTCCCGGCGAAGGCGTTGCGAATTTTTCAATAGCTCCTGCTTCTAAATAACCTAATGACTCTACAAGTTTATTCAAAAGAAATGGTTTATAGTTGTTCAGCTAATATATAATGCTAGACCATAGAAACCACTGCAGAGGGACATGGAGGATCACCTGTGATTGAATGTGATAATTTTTAGCTCTGATTGAAACAAATTGAAGCTCAAGAATGAATATAGTCAGTTGAAGATAATAATCATTTTTAAAGCTTTTTAAATTATATATGTGTTAGTAATATAAAGAAGTTTTTTTAACATCTAATAGCTGGATATTTGCCGAGAAGGCTTTCGTCGAAAGACCGGATCTTTAGGGAATTTTTATCGGCTGATTACAATGAATGCTATTGAATGTGATTATACGTAGTAGATCAATATTGCTTCTGTAAGGAGCGAGGAGAATATCGTAAATGTATCTTCGTTTCCTAGGATTTTAATGAGTTCTAATAATTCTAGTTCTTCTTTAAAATTCAAATTGAAATGAAGATCTAGAGACTGCAGAGCAGTATCAAGAATAATTAGTTTTTGCTTTTTGCACAATAATGGTTATTTGATTCTCATCCGTTACGCTGGTTAAGGTATTTGTCTTAAGTAAATTCTGTAAAGAGATTTATAAATCAATATTTTTTGTATAAAATATAAGCAGATAAGTCACAACAACAAAATTGCCTTTTGTTGTTGTGACTATCCCTTTGTCTGACTGTAACATCAGAAGAAGCCCACAAAATTCATAGTGGCAAGGAGTGCAAGACTGCGCCTGTCGTTGGCAATAGCCTTGAGCACCATGCAGGTGACAGTGCGTTTTTCCTCAGTTTCGCTCCCATTTTTGATGGAAACCACCCCTTGGGGACGAATCCGAAGGTCTGTTACTCCTTGTCCCTTACCCTCAACCTCTCCAGAGTGTGCTAATGCTGCACAAACTGTACATTTTGTTCCGCACAGAATGTACATCCATGCCTACCCGGAAATTCGAAACCGGGCTCTTCGGTATGGCAGTCAGGGTCACTAAACACTATACCTGTTGGACGGCATATATAAAATGCTAATCGATATAGTTAAAATTACATTTTGTCTAAGGAAACATTACTTAAAACTGCGCTATAAGATTTTCATATAACTGGAAATCATTGCCAGATTTTAGTTAAACCCTTCATTATACATATGTCTTAATAAAAGATGAGTTAATTCATACACATCGAGTGATTTTAAATTTGCCAATTAAATGAAACCGGTATTATAAGCTTATCCAATTTTGCAGTTGTTTGAACCAAACAACTCAAATCGTTAACACCAGAAGGCTTTTGGACATGAATAAACCACTAGCGCTAAGGGAATCATGATCAAATCTGATTCACGAGTCACTCCAGAACAAGAGATTAGTTTGATTTCCAATAATTTTAATCATTTAGTTTGCTCCGCAAACAGCTCATTGCATAGAATATCTGAATGCGCATGGAGCTTCCGATGTATAATCTGAGTTAAACTGGTATATCGGCAATCAGAACGTTCACTGTCAGTTTAGATGGTGCAATGTTTCAGAAAGATTTCAAATCCCTTAACAGCGTAATTTTAAGACACCCGAAATTTTAAGACACCGAAGTTGACGAAGTCTCTGAATATTACCGTACGGATGGATCTTGTTTTTGTTGCTCATGGTTTGCATTCATACAAATGAATTAAAACTGAATCATACATTGCTTTTGCTTAAATGATTCAAGTCTCAATCTGATCTCTGCAACTGAAGATAAAATAAGCAGTCAGATAATTCTCTCTAGATGGGTCTCTTAATGCTACTTTTCTCCAATACGAGTAATTCTCATTACTCGAGTATTTAGAGATCTTAGTAGCATTTACTTGTTCTTGAAACACTTTAGTCTAAAACGGTCATCTGCATTTTTAGACTAAACTTATAGATGATACAATTAGTTCAGATATTTAGATTTTCCGCATAGAAAAACGAATTATATAATGTTAATAATAATAACAACAATAATCCTCATAATTATTCCGAAATTTGTTCACACACACTCACATCTTACAGAAAAGTAAATAATGTAAATCCGGCCTTAGGATTCATCCATAGTTTTGCAATTGCCGGTCCACTGGAAACTTGATCTTTACATAATTTGTGGTATATAATTGCTATGATTTTTTAAAACACTTTTTACAACAAAATTAACAAAATCTTTTATCTATCTATAAGAAAACTGTTAGCCGATTTACTGTTCTGTAGCTCGTTCCAAGATGGCCTCAGCCTATGAAAAGTATTAAAATAATAAACTAAATAACAAATATTTACAATATACATTTTCTCTTTTTCTTAAAACTTGATTGATGTTTGAAATATTTCTCCCTACCTAGTTTCTCCGACATAAAGCTTCGAATTTAAAAACGCTTAGTTTCTTGTGTTTTGTTATATCCCATTGCTTACTTTCATAGAAAATTTTAAGCCGACAGCTCAGCTATATTCTATGATGCTCAATATAAAATGGACACATTTTACGAAGTACAAATAGTTTCACTTTCATGTGTTAACAGAGATTCGTAATTGAAATCTCTAGAAATTCTTGTGGTTCTGTGTTCTGTTGAAATGGTGTTCTAGAAATTTACCTCCTTTTTACTTTTTTTGGTTTATTCATTTACTAGAAAACCCGGCGGTCATATGAAATGACCGCTGCTCTGGATATTATAAATTGTAATTAAAATGATATTGTGCAAAGGTGTCTGCTAATTCAGACTGAATTACCCAGGGCAGGCGGCGAGGACACCCCTTTACTTTCTGCCCCACGGGGTTTCCCCCTTTTAATTGCTTAATTGCTTAAAGTAGAATGCAATGAACAAAATCACTGGTGGTACATTTCTTTCTCTGCTCAGTGATTTTTTTATTTCGAGAGAGCCGTTTTTGTGCAGCTTTAGCTACTTTTCTCTCTTCTTCAGTGCTGTATTTTCTAGGAGGCTTAAAAGAAATTACGTTAAGACGTAGTTTTTATGTAAAATAGTTGATTGCCAATGCAAACAAATGTTCACCTTCCCCCTGACACGCTCAATTTGCGTTCAGCTGAAAATTCAGTTTAAAATACAATGTAGGAATAAAATCGGGCAAAATTTTAAACTCTTTACGCGAAAGGATATTTAGCATAGAAGTTTGAGTAAACCTACCTGATGAGATGTACTACGCACAACTCGTTAGTTGGTTTCATCTCCTTTAATTTCTCAACTTTTACAAGTTTCAAGGTAATTCATATGTAAATATAGTTAAATGCATAATAAGCAACAATTGTATAAATTAAAAATATTTAAGTACCCTGATAATTTAATTAAAACAATGATAACTATTGTCATAAAATTTATTTTATTATTTGAATGCCTTAGCAACTTCACCCCATTGTCTAGTGCATGCAAGCAACCAATAAACTATCGGCGACAAACAGACACTTAAGCCGCATATAATAAAGATTAGTCCAAAGAAGCTTTACCCCTGAAGGACTATTGTTTTCGTTTCGGCATTTTGCGTCGGAAACATTAAATGCCGGTTCACTTTTCAAACTGTTACCACCAAATATTTCAGCCCTGTATTCTCTTTAAAGAAATTAAATAAAGAAGAATGTGCATAAATGTATGCATGTTTCTCGCATTGTGATAAAACGACGGTACCTAGAGCCATCGAAATTTGAATGACGTAATCCTACTGCAGATATGGGCATCTGGAAGCCCAAATTTGAAATTTGGAATTTGTTTTATTATCGATTTCATATTTGTAAAACTTTAACGAATTTTTGATTAACAAACTCTAGGATTTCAAAGCGACCAATGGCAACGTTGTACAGAAAAAATATTTTTATCTCCAGCTTGTGAGACTGTGTATCGGAAATTCTAAAGATATGCTCAATTTAAAATTATTTTGCGATATTCCTCTTGAACTGAATTTTATGGTTTAAGTGCGAAGAACAGGATATTTAAAAAAATAAAGGTAACACACAAAACGTTAAAAAAACTCCCCTTTGGGCATAGTATAAAATCTGAAAGCTTTCAGATTTTTTTTATTATTTATTTATTAGAGCAAAGCATGTGAGAGCTACATGCGTAAAGGCAAGGATGCCTTCGTGGAAAACTTGCTATCGGAAACTGGTTCATGTCCAAGTTTTGGAAAACCAGGAAAATGACCCGCAGCCAGCGTGTTTTCCTGTAATCGAATGTAGGTCAAACTGCCAGTATTTAGCGACTTTACCGCCCGGTCGTTGATGAGCTTACCTCTTTTTAATGCTATAACTAGACTTTACGTAAAATGTACTAGTAAATTTAAAAGTAGTGAAACACTGAAAGCAACTAGCCTGCAAATAAAATACACATAAATAATTGTAAATCATTTAATGGTGACTAACCTGTAGCGACAAAACATTTTTGCACATAAAGATTTATCACAAAAGGGTATATTTTAGAAATCAGACGTAAGCATAAGTTTTAATCAATTTTTAACGCTAGATTGCGTTGTTAGCATCAACTACAAGAATATAATAAGAAATATTAAATTCTGCAAAATTTATTCGCTTACATTAAAAATCGCATTACAGCAATGCACTATACAGTGTATAGCATTCTATGTATTATGAATAATTGTCACATCTTCCTTTTATGTATTTAAATTTAACAAATACAAGTTTAACGATACAACGTTATCCATAAACGAAAGGCTGAAGTGCATTATATGTTATGCACACTCTCCCTTTCCCCCCCGAGAAAAAGTGCGCTTCTATAGCAAAGTTTTTAAATGCAAACCGTACTCTGTAATACGTATCAGCTGGCTGTGTGTAACTTTTCAAAATGCATCGAATTTAAGCGATACTCATTTTTTGTACGCATGAAAATTCACAAATGTTTAAACAACCTTAAAAATTTCAAATATATGCCTTTTCTTGTCTTATTTTATTCATTGCAGTTTGATTATGCGTCAGAACTTTGCTTTTGATGATATTTTTACTACTACTAAGCTTTTTTTCTTTTGTTTTAATCTTTGTGTGTGGAATGTTGACAATTTAAAATGCGAACTGAATATTTTTCAGCTATTTTTTGAACGGATGCTTCGACCCTTGCATTGTTTTAATTTTATCTTTTATGCTTTTCAACAATGATTTTGCGGAGACCTCTTAACTGTTTCCGTTGCTAATCTAATCACTGCTATTAGAGTTCAGAAAGTCCAAAATAAAGTCTGCAGAAGAATCTATTCTCCACTGGTGTACTTCTCTTATAAGTTGCTTCTCTGTGTATTCGTTCATAATCTGTTCTGCGTGTTCTTTCATAACAATTAAATTTTAAATACTCACGCTCCAGAAAAAAAAAGTAGGTGAAAATGAAAATAAATACAGCGACGGAGAAAAAAATTAATATCTGAAGGGATTGAGATTTAGCAACGCACGCCACAAGATTTCTTAAGGTTTTTTATGCTCTCTCTGAGCTTGTAGTTTACAAATATACTGTTGGTTTCACTCCAGCTAACACAACGATTTTTGTCCTTTTAACGTTATTAACAAACATCGCTTTCTACATTTTTCTTTTTTAGTCTTTCTCAGTTTATTAAATTAGTATTCAAGTTCAGAATATAATGACTTACACAAAAATTTTTTTGTTGTTTTACTATTAGTTTTTTGTCTTTTTAGCTCTATTAAATATCATTCGCAATTACGCTTATTAAAATTTAACAGCAAAATCACAAAATATTTAAAAGCAGCATTTCTTTAAAATTTCGGATAGATTGTTAAGCGTGTATATATATTCGCTATATTATCTCTTGTTAAGTGTATGCACACACACACACATATATATATATATATATATTCGCTATATTATATCTTTAAAAATAATACATGGCGATACTATTTGATGGCAACATCCTTAAATTTGAAATGCGATTCGGACGCAAAAGTGAGTCAACAAAAACAGTCAGGACAGAGACTAATAGCACTTCCGGTGCTTAAAAAAGTAATGAATTAAAAAAATAAAGAAATAAAAGGAAATTTGAAAGGATTCAGATTTGAAAGTTATATCAAATAGTTTGTTAAGGTCTTCTATGCTCTCGTTGAGCTCGTAGTTTACCAGTCTCCTCTTTTATTTGCCCCCTCTAACACAACTTATTTTGTCATTTTAATGTTATTATTTATTGTCGTTTTCTTCGAATTTTTGCCACATAAAATTTGATAGTAAAATCAAATTAAAAGCAGCATGTTTTTAGAATTCTTGCATGGTTTTAGAATATTGAGGGTGGCCACGCATTTTTCTATTCATTTTAAATGTTTTCTCATTCCATCATATCATATTCTTAGAAAAGTGACCTATGCAACATTTTTTGTCTTTTTAATTTTATTATTAAACACGTCTGGAGCACCAGTAACTGTTAGCACAGGAACTGTGGTTAGGTTTCCCTTGACGCTGCAGCAGAGATAGACCGACCTACAGTAGTGCGATGAACGATAACAATTGACACAGAAGTGGCACCAGGTTAGCATTTCAGAGTAATTAAAACTCCGCCTACAGCATCATGATCGACATATTCGTGTTCACAGGCGGTGAAAAGAACGAACATTACCAGCTTGCATTCTGCATCCTCATATTGGCCCTGCACTTGCCGTGCTGGCACACTGTGTCATTAAATCCATATCCAGGCCTTCGCTATTTTCGAGGCCTGAATGAAGCCACCTATCAACAAGGTATTGCACAGCCGCATATTGTCCTTACCGCCCTGATTTTCTTTGATACTGAGGGTTGTCCTGGCCAGCACGTTCTCCCGATCTCTCACCTTTTGAGAATATCTAATCATGGGGATTCCTGAGACACTGGAACGCCACCCCTCACCAGTCATTATGAGTGATGAAATCTGGCACACAGCGGAAGTCGCATGGAATTAAATACTCGTATCTGACATCCAAGTCCAGTTCGACTTTATGCCCAGCCATATTGCAGCCCCTGTAGCCGTCAGAGGTGGCAATTCTGTTTATTGAATTTTTCGCATTGTGTACTCCAAGCCACCCGCAAATTTAGCCATGTCTTCTTCCCATTATACTGGATATATACAATAAATAATATTCTGCTGTTTGCTGTCCTTTCTGATGTACCAATTTTAAAGGCCACCACTGTGCTTGGTTTGCCACCGATAAATGTTCTCTTAATTGTACTTTTATATACACTATCAAAACTGTGATGGATCGTTTTGTTTATCGCTAATATGAATCTTATTCTTCATTACTTTACTGAGTTGATATTTATGTGCAATTAACATTATATTTGTAAAGGAAGTATTTGTAAGGAAGTCAGCACTAATATTTTTTAACCAGAAGACCTGAATTCTACACCACACACACACACACACACACACACATATATATATATATATATATATATGTATATATACTGTAATGCTCCAATGGTTAACTCAGTCAATGTCTCTTCGCAATTTATTCCTCTTTTCCAAAATACTTTCTTTTGAAGCAACTTAACATCATATTTTCTCGAACCAAGCTCCCAATTATAGATTACAGGCTAAGCCTCATAAATCTTGAAATCGTATATGACGTTGTGAGGAGCAATAACAGTAGCATATAAAGAGAACAAGCTTGTAATTGTAAATCATTCGAAAAAAATTCAAACGATTTTAAATGCAAAGTTAAATAGAATAACAGACACTATTTATCGTGCGAGTTCGATAAAAGCAGTGTTGCTGCCCTAGTATGCTGATACATTCGTCGAGAGTACACGGAAAATGCGGTAAACGGTATCACACGTCATCTCTGTTTTGGAAATATAAAGACCGAGATTGAAAGAATAAAAATTACAAGCATCCGTCAATAGTTTCTGAGCAGATTCTGAACAGGCCACATCGAATCCCTCAAATGTAGTGGTTGAGAAATTAGCAGAAAGGGTTTCTGTCTAGAACAACAAAGGAAAGAAAAATGCACGCATTTGTGCTCATCACAAAGAAAGATCAGTGTTTATATTTCTACTCTCTGTAAAGCTGGATAGGTATAAAACTAATTTCTTTTGTTCTTTTGTTTTCTCCCTTCCAAAACGGAACTATTTTATAACAAAGTGTAATGGCGAGGAGAAATATATAATAAATATATTGTAATGTTAAATGTCGAAGAGCTGTCGGTCGCGTAGAAAGCCTGTGCTTGTCTGTTTAATTTCTCTTCAGACGTAGCTCCTTTAGACTACAATTTTTTCTCAATCGTTTCAAAATTCTTTAGACTTCAACCCTTGAATGATGCATAAAATATGGAAACAGCGTTACAAGTTTTTTTGTTCTAAACCAGAGCGGTTTTACTGAAGAAGGATTCATTTATTGCAAAGCAGATGGTAAAAGGCAGTATTAATTTATGGCGATTTCGTGAATATGTACATATATATTCACGCAAGATATATGTAACGCGAAAGAAAGCTTACTTCTCTAGAGAAAAGTATTATACTGAATTTATTTCTGTCGGACTAAATGATGATTACGACAATTAACAGGATTTAATAATTCAAAAGAAACTTTTATAGAATGTTATACAGTCTGGGTTCCCTGATATAGATGGTCTATTCCAGTCATATATAATTGAAACTATTTTATTAACTATCGAATTTCTGCGAAAATGCAGCAGTTTGAAAAGATGTAGGAAAAATATTCATTAATATGAATTTTCATTATATGAATATTTTGAAGTATTTTGGAAGTTCTTCTTATTTGCACTTCAGTCATTAAAAAGAAAATTCTTTTTTATTTTATTCTTATTTTCTGATCTGAGTTAATAAACAAATATAAATGCTATAGCTATTTATCTTTAATAAAAAGAAATAGATGAATAAAGAGAGTAATTCTTATCGGCAGAGGAAGAAGTCTTCTCATATTGATGGACTCACCCATACTTCTGTCTTTGTATTTTCATATGTAAATGCCAATTTACATTCACCAATTTTCATGAAGGTTTGGATTATTTTAATTACGACAAAGCACATTAAGACTGACTACCGACTACCCATCAGGGTATTTCTTCATTAAACACTTACTAAGAGAAATTGGCAGCTATTCACAATATATTTCAGGAAAAACACGAAATGTCGTGCATTTAAACTATTCAATCGCCAAAAAAAAACTAAACACTTCAAAAACTACGAGTGTTCATCAATTACACTCATTCGCCGCATTTTATCATCAACATTCTAAAGGTTCTCAATCTCTTGCAGCCCATGAACAGATCCATTACATAAAACATGTTGCCAAGGGATAGCATCCAAAACTTGTCAGTCGTTAGGATAAACATAACCAATCTGATTTTCCATAAAACTTACTCTCGTAATATATCTATATATGAACATAAATCATTCTGCTAAAAATTATATTAGATCCAGAAATTATTCTCCCATTTCCAGATATATACCACTATGATCTACACATTTAAATTACGATCAGAGATACGCCAGGGAGGGCATTGTGACGTGCTCATAACTACAGCCACAAGTAGAGCCGTGGGTATTCGAGCCCTCCCAGCAGCCTTTTCAGCCACTCCGAATCTCTGTAGCTCTTCATGCATGTATTCTCTCTAGCTTTCTGCGAACTGCAGTCATCGGAATATGGAAATCCTACGTCTAAATTTATTAGACTTTGGACAGTTTTACGAGATTAGAACTGACAGAGCGCATGTGAAGAGTTCAAGAAGAGTAAGCGGTAACTCATGTATTTGTAGATGCCACTCTTGGGTGCTCAAATTGTTAAAAATGCTTCGTAAGACGACTTTTTGAATTTGAATTATTTTGAATTAAATGGCGCTTGACAAAATAACGAAATGATTTTATTCCAATAGAGAACTTTCAGCAAATGAGAACAAGGTAATTTTTTTATTTATATTATTGAAAGATTTAGAATAAAACGTTTGGCAAATAACATATTATAATCGTCCTTTCTTTAAAAAGAAATAAATTCATGAAGGATGAAATACAAGCTTCAGGAAAACAGAAGTACTATCTAACAAACGTTGTGATTAATCTAAATATTTAACTTCGTAAAATTTCGTATCGTAAATTTTGGTTTTAGCTGCGTTATTGAAAATCAACCCAAACATTTTATAGTATACAAAATGCGCATTAGAAACGTGTTTTATTATCTAAATTAATTGTTAAAAATTAATATTGTGCATGGAAGAGATATTTCTTAACATAATGTATAATTAATTAAAAATCAACGGTACATTGACATTGATTCCAAAGAAACGGAAATCACTTGCAGATCCTCTTCAAGCTGCAAACGTTTCAGCCTATGGTGAGGGAAAACGCTGCTTAAGGAAGCGGAACGAAATTAACAAATGTATATTATCTGGGGGATGATCTAACACTGGTTATGTTATTAAAAATAAGTAAATTATTTTAAAATCGTATCTTATCGCCAAATAAACATTACGCTGGTATGATTTGAAAGATAAAGATCTTAACACGTCACAGCTTCGGAACAATTCTAAGAACTGACGATTTGCCAGCCTAAGTTGGTTATTGCTCGGAATGCAGTAACAGAAAGAGAGTAAGCTAAGATTTTGTTTCGTAATGAACGTAATAGTAAACTCGTAAAACTGAGCTAAGGATGCTTTTGTAGTTAAATTCATGTTTATATCCTGACGATCCAGATATAGGTTTAGTAAACTTTCATAAAAATACGATATTTTATTAGTATATTTAGTAAAAATATCTGAAGTGTACACCCTATGCCTTCCTTAACGGAATACTAAATTATACTAATTTTTTCTTGCCTTTCATTCAATCTTATTGGATTGAATTAAATCTGCTTCGCCGATAGCGCATAAATCGCAACAAAATAAAGATGCTCTTTAAAATTCACTATATTTTTTTTTTTACCATAGCGACACTCTGACGCTATATTCACTTAACAGCGTTACATCTCATTCATTTTACAACTCAGAAGGTACAAAAAGAATTATGTAATCGATGCCACATGTTCTATTAAAATACTATAATAAATCTAAAACGATGTATAAAAGAAATTAAACAAACAAAAAAGGGGGAAAACAGGTTTTCATAGATGATTCAGTATTTCTCATTCAATTAATTCAGTTCCCACTTCGCGACAAGGCAAAAATACATAAAAACTCAAAATATCTATATTAAAAATTACGAAGTAAATCTTAAACACTTATTTCCCCGAATAAATTCCAGAATATGTTAAGCATGATTTAATTTCGCAATGATAAAAGAAGGTTTATCTTTGCTCGTGCGAAGATTAGATTCCCTAGATTGGCAACAAATCCACTATTCTGCTAAGTTTCAAATGCAAACAAATATGGCTGCTATGGTAAAAATAATTAGGCTTAGCCGCACTTAACAATTTTTAAATTGTTGATAATTCTACAAATATTGCATGCAGATTTACTAAAGGCATAAAAAACCTTAACGGAAGATAAGAACAACATAATTCAATCATTTTGAAAGCAAAAAATGCTCAATTTACTTGCATATAAGAATAGAAAAACTGAGCTCACTGAGCCGAGTTACAGAATGGGTATATATATATATATACTGTTGGTGCGGCAGATTGCAACCAAAAAGGTAGGGGACATCTACATATTATAACCGTGCATTCTGCAAAATTTCAACATTCTGAGGCTACTCGTTTTTGAGTTATGCGAGATACATACATATGTACATACGTACAGACATCAGGAGAAATCTCTTCTGAATCCATTTTAAATCTATTTTATAATTCCTTTAATGAAATAGAGTCCTTTATTCTGCCCTTACGTACAGATGTCACCTAAAAACATTTATATTTCATTCGATAGCTGTCAAAATGGATATTTTCGTTGAAGTATGGTATCTGGAATTTTTCGTGATTACAATACTTCCTTTACTCCAATGAGTAAACCAACTTTAAATCATATCAGCACTAAAATACTGCAAAGGGGGGAATTGTGTGACATACACTGAAAACAACATAGCAGTAAGTTAAATGAGTATCAACAAATATAGTTGTAAATATCATAACTTAATATAACCTGTGTAAATATTACATACCTGAGACTTGTGTAAAGCAACATAAATAGCCCATTCAAGTTTTAATTTAATTTATTGGGTCCAGTGTTCTAAAATATGAGTGAAACAAACAAGTTTAGGTAAATTGAAACTTAACATTTATTGGACTAAACTAAACTAGCTACAATATTTTAGATACATAAGTGGCAGTGGATACAGATGTGGTTTACCGGTGTGAAACAGAGAAACAGGTAGAAAGCATTACCTTTAAACAAAGAGGGAGGGGGCCCCGCAAGAATCAAGTTACTTGGGACAAAGCAGATCCATTACATTAATGACAATAAAAAGGTGACTGGTGACATCTTTGATTACATTGCTATCTATAAAGAGAAAACAATACATGTTACTATACATTAGGAGCAAAAACTGGGCCTTCCGCTCCTTCTATCTAGACTCGGACCTCCATGCGTTTCCGAACCTCGTTGATTTCCTCTTCGCTAACTCTTCCGCCATCTTTTCTAGTATTGCCTTCTACAGAGCTCTCTCGAACAATTTCTCGGTCTCAGGAACTACTTCTTGTCTGACGTAAACATCCGATTCCCCCTTCTCGAAGATCTTGCATTCAGTTTTTATTCTTCTCGCCAGCCCCTGGCTTGGCGATGCTTGGAGTTCCAAAAGCCGCCAGCTGCAAGGCAACCCTGTGAGGAGAATCCAAGGCAGTAAGGTGAGGATATGGGGTGGTAAGCCGGATGTTGACGGATAATTCCTATTTCTGCAAGAGTTACAATCGACCCAAAAGGATCATCCACCTATTCTACGAAAGAAAAAAAAAGAAAAAAAAAAAAAACACATTCCTGCAGCTAACCTCGCGCAGGGTGTCACTTTAGCATGGTGGAAACCTAACGGACTCCAAATCATCCAGTGCCAAAATCTCGGCGTGGAGTAGCTGCATATAAAAAAAAATTTTGAAGCAGGATGCAGATTTGCACTTGGTTAAGGAAATTTCCAAACAACAGTCTGGCAGAGATAAGCATTCTGAGAATTTTTCTCCAGGGAAATTTCGAAAACAAAATAAATTATGATTCCCAACACAAATGTAAAAATTTGTGAAAGAGAATTAAAAAAATTTCTTTTTAATCACTAAATTAAATTAAACACCGAAGAACGTTTCTACAGTTGAATAATAATTACATAACAAAATTCATGTTTCTTAAGAATGTTTCTACAGTTGAAATGTAATAATTACATAGCAAAATTCATGTTTCTTAAGAATGTTTCTACAACACCATAAACGACTTTACCCCCAGAGTCAGAAAATATGGATTCAAACTTTACCAGAAAGAGGGGTACGTTAACAAACTTATTAAACTTTATACACCAACTTGTGTAAAACAAAGAACTTTAAAATTCAAAGTGAAAATGGCCTTAAGAGTCAACCTAACCAGAAATTAAACATTAAACAAAAGAAGTTAAGTTTAAGCGTTACCCAAACATTACAAAACCCAAGTTAAGATTAAGAGTTAAAGAACAAAATTAAATGGTTAGCCAAACAACCTTAAGGATAAAAGAAAAAATTAACTCAAGCATCTTATTCAGAAATAACCAAAACTGCCAAAATTAAATTGACAACAATTACTTTTCAACAAGGCAAAATTTAAAATCAACTAATAAAATCAAATTAATAACTTCTATGACTGATAACAGAATTATGAACATCATTACAATTTAGATAAGTATACTTCAGTTACTGATACTGAATTAAGATAAGTATGTATTACATAACAATCATTACATAACAAGAGGAAGCAATGAAATATAGTACACTTTTTCTATAATTCACAGATAGTTTCTCATAAATAATCATTTACTGTTTTGCCATTTCTCAGGTTTAACATTTATTTATTGATTGGATATTAATTTGCCATTATTAATATACAAAACTGTTTTAAGCTGCCCAATTCTTTCTCTGGTCTGTAATTTAGAGTGTTTTAATTTGATACTGTTTAAATTTTGCACAGTATTATTTATTTAAGTTACATTTTGAAGACATTAAAAACTTATAAATTGTTTTAAACTTTATTTTCTTGCGTTCGTTGCAAATAGTATTTAAAAATTTCTTTCATGTAAAATTTTGTTTGCACTTCCTTTTCAATTATTTCATATATTTATTTTGTAGTCTTCCAAATATAGTTCAGAAACATAACTCTGTTTCGGTTGCTCCTTGAAAATGGCCAAAGAACTTTCACCTGTTTGTTATATCATATTATTGTTATTATGCTATTTTATTGGCTTTTTTTATTTGTGTTCTTTGTGTTAGTTGGTTAGCCACCACCTTTTAATTTAATTATTATCTCTTAATTATATATATTTCGCCTTATGATTAAGAGAGTATTCTCTATATATATATTTCGCTTCATGATTAAGAGAGCATTTTATATATACGTAAAAAATTCTGTCTTAATCATAAGGGGAAAAATAAATGCAAATATTTCAAGAATTAACTCATTAGTTCATAGCTTCATTTTCTGTAATATAAGCGTGCACTGAGGAACATTCGAGAGAGAATTAGACAAAATAAAATTTCAGAATATATAGCTAAAAGCCTGTTACTTTAGCATATTTTAAATTTTAAACATATCAAATCAAAATTTAAATTATAAATATAAGCGAAATTTGCTTGTGCATCTTAAGAGAATATGGCATCTATGCAATAAACGCTCTTTAGTCATATTTACTACTAGTGTTATGTATTACTTATTTCAGTTGTGATTTAAATTGTTTTAAAGGTAATGATTTAACTTATTTTGCTTCAGACTTCAAGTTTAATTTGTTTTAATTTTTGTAGTTGAACTTAAGTTTCTTTGGCTTGTTGAAAAGTAATTGTAGTCATTTAATTTGTTCTCTTGTCAGTTTTGGTTAACGCAGATTTTTAAGTTGCTTGTGTAATTAATTTTTCTTCTGTACTTTTGGTTGGTTAACTATTTAAATTCTGTTTAGTTATTTATTTTTCTTAACCTTGGTTGTTAATGTTAATCTCTTGATAGGTTGATCCTTAAGGTCAATCCTTTTAAAGTTGTTACACAAGTTGGTGTTTAAAGTTTAATTTAAGTTTTAATTTTTATTATGCCCCCTTTTCTGCTAAATTTGGGATCCATATTTTCTGACTTTGGTGGTCGTTTTGGTGTTGTGGGAATATATAAAAATTTTCATACTTGATTATTGTATTTTAACTGAAGTAATTTTTATTTCCTTACTATGGTGGTCGTGTTTGATGTTGGAATAAACCCAAGAAAATTATCTATGAAATTATTATATTTTTATTTAAGTACTTATCAGTATTGAAGTTAATTTGTTGTAAAATCAATAATTAACACTTATCCCTTCAAAACTTTCAAATTCAATCCGTTGCCCTTCCAAATAGATTTATTGACTTGTTTTCGATTTCTTCGCCCGCTAGACGGTAGTCTGTGAAACCTCTGTCAACATTAGTTACTTTTGCACCCTGCGGAGAGGCTAAATTTCTACATTACTAACCCTGCCGCAGGATCAGGGGGACGGGGTGTTTTGCTTACTCGCAGGCTTTTCCTATGCTGGAATGGGACCCTCGACGAGGCTAGCAGCGATATTCGCCAAGTCTTGGAGCTCTTTCCACCTTGGGCTGCACCTTCCTGCGTGTTTCTCCCTTGGGGTTGCCGGGCTGTTGGCGGTTTTCCTACCATCTACAATCGCCAATCGTGCAGTCTTGGCGTTTTGAGTAAAAAGGCTTGGGAGCTGGCGACGAGGAGGACTGACGGGAGTCTGACACGCAGCCATTTTTGTGGACGGAAGGAGACGGAGCTGAAAGCGTCAGCATTATCAGAGAACCAAAGATGTCGGAAGAAATAGACGAGAGAAGGATACTATGGAGGGCGACGAAAATGTCCAGACTTAACTAATTACTTCCCTTTTTTTCTCTCCTTATAGAAAGCAAGCCAGCATATCTACAATGTATTCTCTATGTTAACTTAAACGTCAAATAGTAGCTCTGTGACGTTGGCCGAAGTTGTTGTCGGATGTCTGTATCTACAATGTTAAATTCCCTGTTTGGATGGGTATGCGCTTCCTTTTTATATTTTCCACTCCACCGCCACCAATGTAAAATTCTGTATTAATTCAGTATTATCTTAATAAATTTCCATATTTAATTTTAAATTTCTTGTAATGTTTTCACTTTAATTTAGAACACTGGACATGTCTACATGTTCACAACGCATTAAATTTAATTATTCTGTTGGAGCTCTTGGTCACTATTTACGATTGATTTGAACACTAGTTTTACAGTATATATTGTGTTTATCATGTTGTCACAAACTTTACACATTCATGTTATTGAGAATTGTTTATCCAAATATTGACTTATCAGTTGGTATTGAACTTAAAACCTATACACAAACTCTTAAGAATTAAAAGCTCCAACACTAGTTTATATTAAAGTATGAGCAGATCTGCCTTCTGTTAATAAACTAAATACAATTAAAGGCTCTATTCCGACTGAATTAGACTATTACATAATTAATAAGTGGTATTTAATAAATTCCTCTGTAGAGTCTCACTTGTTTTGCTAACGCAACCTACGTCAAAATTTTATGTAGAACTAAGTGACTTATCAAAATGCTTAGTTAAGCAAACACAAATGTAAGAAGGGTGTAAAAGATCCTTTTGTTAAGATGAACTCAAATAAGATGTAGAGAAGGCCCTTCTGATGCTTATAAATAAGCCAGTATTATGGCGTAAACTCAAAAAGTGTAAATTTTAAAATAAAATAAAAAATAAATAAATGAAAAGATTAATTAAAGTTTCAACTAGCCAAAGGCTACATAGGAATATTAAACTCGCAAGCTGTCTTCTGTAACCCACAACAGCAAGACAGGACAATTTGCAAGAATATCGCGCTGAAAACTTTTACTGAAAACTTTTTATTCTGTTTTCTATGTTCTGTTATTAGTTTAAAGAGATATTTTGACTTCGTTTCCCTTGTTTTTTAGAATACCAATTTTGAATATTGTTCTAATCTTCTTAGAAATTTCTTGGTCATGAAAAAAAATCATGCTTTATTGCGTTTGTCACATTTCTTGAATCTTTGAAATCTCTCGGTTACAGCAGTATGAACGATTTTTAACAAAGTTCTTAATTAAAATAACAATACATGCGTTTGCTGTTTTGACTGACTGTAAAATTCTTTTATTTGACCGAAAATTTCTTTTCAGCTTTCTAATAGCTCTTGGTTTCTTCCGGAAGATTCTTCATATTCATTTGGTGGATTCATTGATGATATAATTCTATCCAATGGAAGGATTACTTATAGGTGCAACATGATCCATAAGAACCCATATAATATAATAGTCTCAATATAATGTATTAAAAATATTTTTGCTACGCTTATTAACAAACTACTCATATCCTGAAATACATATAAGCAAAGTTTGCAACCATTATTTTAATCGCTGAAATATAAGACATGTTTCTTGTCATAGCTGTTAGTTCTATTGAAATAGAATATTACAGTGTTAACACGCAAAGATAGGACAACCGCAACCCATAAAGCAAATTTCCAGATGGCAATGAATGTAATTTATTCTGTGACCTTTGTTTCCCCTCTGGAGAATTTAACCATTGTGGAAGCTGAATGTGGTGTTGTCCATTCTGAATAAATGAAAATTAATCAGCCTAAAAAATTCAAGTTTTAAGCAAGTAGAGGTTTAAGTATATTTATAGATCGTTGCTTATTCAACTACTTTATACCTTCTGTAGTATGTTTTTCAACACATCTCTACTGCAACTAGAAGAAACCTTGCTCTGATTCAATGGCTGTGAATCAGTGCCATGATTCACAGCCACTGAGTAGCATGAGTGGGCAATTAATGCTCGCAATTTCTGCAACTGTAGGCAAGGACCAGTCACGGATATCAGTAATAAAGATGGGACTGCAATAACTTTGGCGAATTTTTTACGTGACATTCGTATTTGGCTGCAAGCACGTTTGATAAACTGGTTAAGTTTGGTGCACTTGAACAAGATTTTCGTAGCTTCGTTCCACAAACCAAGTATATAAGTATTCTGATGAG
>KK117174.1:234542-281501 GCA_000611955.2 Stegodyphus mimosarum
AGGGAAAGGAAGATATGCTGAAGGAAACGGGCCATTTGTGATAATTAAAAGCACCGATATCAAATTAACTCAATGATGTTTCAGGGAGAGTTTTGGATACTTGAGTAAGCAAATGTACCTCTTTAGAAAATATCGAATGATTTCACAGACATCCTGTAAATGCAGTGACATCATGCGTTTTACTACTTACGATGTCACTGCAAGTAAGTTTTAAAATATTTTAAAAAATTTATTTGTACATACTATTTGGGAATAATCATAAACTAACAGAAATATCTTTCTGAAACTGCAAGTAAGGAATTGAGAATTTCCTTTCTCTCATTTATTTCGATATAAGCCTGGAATACATAACTGGAAAAATCATCTTGTTTGATATATATGTGTGTCTCAAATATTCCATCTCATAAAGCAAGGAGGATTGCTTCCACGATTGTGGTCAAGTCTCACACACTTATTCCGGTAATTTAGACCACCGCTTCACCTAACTTCTCTCCATTGACACAGTTGAACCTGCCAGAAAAACAGCCTATTCTTTCGTTTGACGTCAACTATCAATGCAACGCCATCTGGTTGCAAAGGGCTACAGCTTTCTTTTATAGTTTGCGCATACCAAGCACGTCTCAAAATAATATTTCCTTTCCTTTCGAGAAGATCTGCCTCTTTGGAACCGACTCACGTCAGATCTTATTCAAAAATTTTCTACGCGGGAAAATGTCATCGAACATAGACACGAGTAGAAATGTGTTTTTGGAATTTTTTCCTTCCTTTTTCTTTCTCAGCTAGGATCATTCCTAGTTCCTCCCTCTTTTCTTCTGCAATCACATGCTGAAGAGGAAAAAAAAAACGAAATCGCCCATCTACAATAATTCAATTAAATTCGGCTTTTCAGGGGGGGGGGAGAATTCTTCATTTGCAAACGGATTTTTTCGGTTTTATTATTATTTTTTATTGTTTTATATTCTGAATGAATTAGGTGACGGAGTATGAAACTCTGAAGTTGTTTGTGAAATCATTAAATCAATTTTCTTCTGATATATCTTTCTGATCAAAATAATCTTTTAGAAAATTAGTCGAAAAATATCATATAGTATATACTGGCATATTTCTTCTCCTAGCGTTATTTCACCCTAGTTATTTTTCAGTAAATGATTTAGAAACTTGTGGCTGATAGTGGCAATGTGAAATGTATGTTCAAATAAGAAAGTATTTTACGTAAGTAAAAAGAATAATATTGATAAGTTCTTTGAAATACAAAATACAATAATATTAATTTGTTTTTATGTCTGCTTTTTGAAATATGCTATGTTTGCCATTAAAGCCATCTCTTCCGAAATAGCATGCCTCGCATTTTCCTCTTCCTGTGTTCAAGCAGTAAAATTAGTAGAAAAAGGGGGAGAATGCAATAAAATATGGTATTTATTTCCAAGAAATAAAATGAATGAATTCATAAATAAAACCCTGGCTAATGTTATCACGTTCTTTTATAAATATTTCTTAGCTTATGTTTATTTATATTTAAATTTAAGGATGCATTTAGCAATTTTCCTTAATACCTTGCGCTATATTCTATATCTTCCTATGTAGTTCTACATAAAGTTATTATATTAATGATTAATTTATATCGTATACATGAGTTAATTATATTGTTTCAATCTGCAAATGTTGGTACTGATAGAGTATATTTAATAGAATAGTGGATTAGCATATAGAAGAGTTAGTGCCAACAGATTTATTTTATAGAAGTCACTGTTAGTTTCGAGGCAGTTGTATCATTGATGAATCCATGTTAAAGACAACTTGTAAAAGTCAATTTTGAACTAAATAGAAAGGTTCGGTGCCACTCTCTTCATGTAATTATCCGTCGTTTGGAATGACGCTCTTTCATGTACACTGTGAACAAAAAAAAAAAAAAGAAAAGAAAAGAAAGAGAAAAAAAAAGGAAGAAGAAAAACGAAAAATCTGAAAGGTTTCAGATTTTAAATTGCGTCCAAAGAAGAGTTTATCAGTTTGTGGATTACCTTTATTTATTAAACATCATGTTCTTCGCATTTAAACCATAAAATTCACTTCAAGAGCAATATCGCAAAATAATTTTAAAATGAGCATGTCTTTAGAATTTTCGATACAGAATCTCGCACGCTGGAGATAAAATTTTTTTTTCTGTACAACGTTGCCTTGCTCGCTTTGAAATCTTCGAGTTTGTTAATGAAAAATTCATTACAAAATATGAAAACGATAAACAAATTCTAAATTTAAAATTTGGGTTTCCAAATCTATATATTCGAGTCGAAACGTTCAATATTCAAAATTTAATGGCTCTAGGTACCGTTGTTTTATCACAGTGCGAGAAGCCTACATACATTTATTCAGATTCTTCATTATTTAATTTCTTTAAATATACATAATACAGAGCAATAATATTTGGTGGCAGCAGTTTGAAAAGCAAAATAACGCTTTTAGTGAATCAACGCAAATGTCAAAATGAAATTAATAGTCTTTTTGAGCAAATTGCAACTTTGGACTAAAAAAAAAATGGGACGGATCTATATCTCCGGTTCTACTGGCCCGATTGACGAAATTCAACTTGAGTTTTTCATATCTCGAAAGGGATACTTAGGATACGTGTTAGATTCATATATAGCATTATTCTAACATAGGTACTTTGACACAAAATCGGACTTTCTGAAATGGCATGTCAACTTTTCCATATTTCGATTCTACGACTCAAATCGTGCCAAACTGCCAAGTTTTGTAAAAGCCGCACGAGTAGTTTCTAAAAAATTAGGTTTAAAAATTTTAGTACCTCCATGATAATTGAATTTGATATATATCTATTAATATCTCTTTTTTATAATATAGCGGGCAGACCCGCCAGCGGAGCGGGCTGCTCCCGCTTTATTCACGTATGCATCCACAAGATACTGCATACACGTTACACATGCGGAAAATCACGAAAACACCCATGCAGCGGGTTGTGCCCGCTTTATTTATATATGCATCCACAAGATACTGCATACATGTTACACGGGCGGAAGATCTCGAAAACACATATGCGTTCGCCGAGATTCGAAAGTTGGACCAAACTACCAGTGTTCAGCGATTTTACCGCTCAGCCGGTAATGGGCCCTTGTACGAAGTGTGATCGCCAAAATTTTCGGGTATGGTATTCCAACAGTAAATTCGTTATTATAATTCCCTTTGGTAAACTTCAGCTCCTATCTATAAATTTTATACCCAACATCTCTTTTGTGATTTTGTTTCATAACACTAAAACTGTGACCGAATTTTAGTACCTATGGCAACCAGCACAGGATGTGTCATTTTTACCTGCTTGCGCGAAGTAGTGGTGTAGTGTATTCAGCTATGGCAAAGCACTCTAGGGCAATCTGTCTAAGGGGAGGGATGCCTTCGTGGAGGACGTTTTGAGGGAAACTGGCTCTCATACAAGTTATCCATGGGGAAAATCACAAAAACACCCATGCAGGCACCCCGTTCGCCGGGATTCGAAAGTTGGACCGAACTACCAGTGTTCAGCGACTTTGTCGCTCAGCCTCTAATGGGCCGTTGTACGAAGTGTAATCGCGAAACTTTTCGGGTTTATTATTCCAACAGTAGGTTCCTTATTAATATTCCTTTATTTAAATTCCTTTTGGTAAACTTGAACAGTATCACACAAAAAATGGAATATATATTAATGCGTGTGCACAAATGCATGCAATGAGAGAAAAATGTATTTGCATCTGAAAAGAAAAAATTATAACTGAACTAAAAAAATCTGATGTGTAATTTTCCTGCTTTTCATTTAAACATATTGAATTAACAGTTAACGAATTTTGAATTAAATCTACTACGTCGATAGCGCATAAACCGAGAGAGAAAAAAACACTCTTTAAAGTTCACTATATTTATTTACCATAGCCACACTCCTGTGCTAGGTTCTCTTAACAGCGTTACATCTCATTCATTTTATAACTCAGCGTAAGGAAAAATTATAGCATCTGAAGAATTAGCACAAGTTCTATTCAAATACTATTATAAATATAAAACGATGTATAACAGAAATTAAACAAATAAAAAAGGAACAGTTTTTCACAGACGATTCAGAGCCGCTTACCTAATGCGTGCGCTACTAATTAATTCACTTCTCACTTCGCGGTAAGGCAAAAATACGTAAAAGTTCAAAATATTTTCTCTAAAAATTGAAAGCTATAGAAAAACATAAAACACGAAGTGCAGTTAAAACAATTAAAAAGCAGTTTTTTCAATTAAAACTCTGATTTATACGCAAAAACCAGCTAATAACTGAAATGATAATTCCAGAATGAATCAAGAATAAAGTAATTCGCAATAATAAAAGAAGACGTTACTTTGTTGTTGCAAAACTTAGTTTCTAGAGATTGGCAACAAATCCACTATTCTGCTAAGCTTAATATGCAAACAAATACGTCTGCTATCATAACCAAAAATTAGGCTCGCCGCACTTAAAAAACTTTTAAATTGTTAATAATTCCACAATTATTGCATTAATTAATCCTTAACCGAAAGATAAGAACAACATAATTCAATAATTTTTAAAGCGAAAAATGCACAGTTTACAAACTTATAAGAATAAAGACACTGAGCTCACTGAGCCGAGTCTGAAAACAATGCATATAAAAAGAAAACGAAATTGTAAACTATATTTCAATCAGACTTCGAAATAATATTTTCAAAACAAAAACTTTCTGACTGAGAAATAACACGTTAAAAAATCAAATAACAAATAATTTTGTAAGCCATAGGAATAAGGTTCTATCGCATTTTGGGCAGGTGCCAAATCCTTGTCTTCCGAAACAGGAAGCTTATAATGACTAAAGTGGCTATTAAGTCTCATTCAAATCAGCGTTTTCAGAGTTTTTAATTAATATTTTAGCTGATTAAAGTCGTACGAAGATGAGAACGGTATCAAGGGATTCGGACGAATTTTTGGAATCCCAGGATATGCGTCTCGAAATTCGACTAAACACAGTTCCATAGATATTTGCGAAAAAAGAAATTGGCTCGTAGCTAAATCCCTTTCATATCGGAAAATTCAACAAAGAAAGTGAAAAATGAGGGAAAAACACAGCAAAGGAAGGGGAAAATTATCGTTTTTAATTATTAATATCTCGGCTAATTAAAGTAGCACGAATAATCAAAATGGCTTGCCGCGTACATTTGGAATCCAACGGTGTGCTTTGCTAAGCCTAGAACCATGCGGTTCGCGAGAAGTTTATGTTACAAACAAACAGACAGACGCGCACAGATTTTAATATAAGCGCGATTGATTTGATTCTTTCTTTCACATTTCGAAATTTAGGTTCATTCCAAATAAAATTCGCCCATTTTTATGATTTATTTTTTAAATTTGTATTTTTAAATAATTTTTATAAATTTTTCAAAAAAATTTGAATTATAATCTATAAAATTGTTACCATCATCTTAAAGCTGATATATTTCTAAGCGAACCTGCAAAAAAATTAGAGTTTTTATTCAAAATTTCCTAGGATATAAGTGAATGTACATATTGGCTCATTTTGAAAATTTGGATATATGTTATAAGCGATAATAACTTCAAATGCGGTTTACGCACTTTGTTAAAATTATTTGAAAGTATGAACGATGATTTTTTTCTCTCGTCTGCGATGCAAAAAAGGAAGGAAAATAAGTTGCTATAAATTAAAAAGTTCGCCAAGTGAATTATTCTTGGCTCAAAGTGACAAAAATGGGCCAAGATAATTTTTTTAATTTCTCCGTAAATTTCGCACGAAATTTTACAATATTTAATATTTAGCTATAATTTGAGTCGTAGAATCGAAATATGGAAAACAAAATGGCATATAATTTCAAAAAAAGTCCTATTTTGTGTCAAAATACCTGTATTAGTACAATGCTGTATATAAATTTAGTATATATCCTAAGTCGCGCTTTTGAGACATGAAAAATGAAGTTTGAATTTCGTTAATTGGCCCAGTAGGACGGAAGATATAGAACTGCCCCGCTCCCCTTTTTTTTCGTAGTGTACATTTTTAGAGAATAAAAAATTTAAAAAAAATAGTAATAAGGATAATTTCTCATAGTGAGAAATGTAGATTTTAGTTTCAAATGCTTCCGCAGAAAAATATATTATTTTTCATATTCAGACGATATGAGGAAGTACGTAGTACTGTTGCAAAAGCTTTATCTTCTAAAGAAGTTACCAAAACCTTTTATTTTAACTGGATGTATCAAATTAAAGCCTACAGCCAGATTCAAGGATTTGTTAAAAATAGGTGAACCTTTCCCTAGCTAAAAAACAAGGAATAAAAATTATTTTATTTGCTTCAGACTTTCATAACTATCATACAATCAAGTACTACGCGCTGGACAAATAACTCTAAGTTCATTGAATACTTCCCTAATTACAAATTTCGATTATTTTCTCTAAATCAGTTCATCTGAAAGAACCAGGTTTATAATATATACGAAATTTACGCTATTCAGTAGAAATCATTTCTTATCACAGTTAAAATATAATCGGTAATTTCAAATTTATGATATAAAATAAGGTAAATAATTACCAGAAAAATAATATGCAATAATAATAATTCATTGCACTTTGGAAATTTGATATTCGCTAGTCCCATTTCTATCAATCAAAGAGAAGAAAAAAATAGTTTTTCTGTTGCACATAAATGAAGTTCGTTTGCTATGAGTCATTTAAACCGCAGACGAGAGATTCAAGTGTACAATGGCATCAATTTTCGGAGAAGGTGTGTAAATCGCTTACAATCTAAAGGAGTGAGGAAAAAGTTAAAAGACTGCAAAAGTCGTAAACAACATCGAAAGGCGGAAGATTTCCCGCGGGACATCCCAGAGACCAGTTTTAAAGAATGCTTCTCTATTCTGAATTACTTTGAGGGGAAGGTTTTAAAGCAAACGAAATGGTAACTTCAGATCGTTTCTTTTGTTCAATCGATATTTTCAGTGTTTATTCGAACAGCATTTTAATCCAAACGGTGAGCATAGCAATTAATTTAACATTTATATAGGTACGATTTAATTCCAACACATGATTTTATTTTTATTGATGATATTACCTGTATCACTAATTACTTTTTTGTTCTTAGTTGCAACGATATTTATTATGACAGTAAGGAATCTAAAGAATACGTAAAATGGATTATAAAAAAGCTTGATTATGTCTTTTAAATTAAATTTCAACTTCATAACATGAATGCTACCATGCTTCAATTTAAATAATTCAGTAGTCGCTTTATTTCCATATAATACTTTGCTCATGTCCAAAACATGTATTCATATATGCAGCTCATAATTGCTTACGCCTGACCGATCTGGTCATTTGCATGCAAAATCAGTAATCAACAAAATTATAAATACTATAAAAACCTAACAATCGGTAAATAATCGGTAAATAAGTAATATCAGATGAATTTTTAGAAAGTATAAAATCTTTCGACATTACAAATCTTGCAATAAGCATTTCCTTCAAATGCAAGGCCTCGAAATCTGCGAACTGGAAACGACAAATTTTCAGAAACGATGCATCCTTCAAAGCGTTTAATAATAACCAATTATGATTACAGTATTAAATTTTATAGTGAATATTCTAGAAAAATCCTATGTTATCTAAATTAAATCTAAATCTTCTATGACTTTGAAACCATCTTCGTCTCTGGAAACTAAATTGTGTAATTTCTGAATTTGAATATCTAATTGCTATTTTGTTGCAAGTTTCTAATATGTATACCTCAAAATTTACCGAATGAATTCTATAATACATTGCTAGTATTTTAATCATGATACTCTTACACAGAATCAGCAGCTTTTACGCTCATCAAATAATTGCGATGGATGCTGCTGGGGTGCACTTGCATGAAAAAATGCATACGTAATTCCCGCATCTTCCAATCTTAAATCAGCTTTGGGTTCACTCACTTAAACAGGTAGTTTGTAATATATTCAATTTTTTCAATTTGAGATGGGCAGTACCCCTACTTTCAGGTAACAAAATATCATGCTATGTCTCCACAAGGTTTCATTAAATTATTCTGTGAGCAATAGCAAGGTCACTCATATTAAGGTTGTCGGGTTTCTCACTCTTTTTGTCTAAAGTCAGCGTCGAGGAACCTAGTGAACTGTATAGCGACTTATCGTTGATTTCAAATAACTACACTTTATTTCACTCAAATAAGAATAACATTTGGCCTCTTTCTCGGGCTTACAACAAAGACTCCACTTGAGTTTAAACTCAGAATAAGAAATAAGAACTAAACTATAACCAACTAAAGGAAACTTAGTCGAAGCTAACGCAAGTATCTAACATAGCTGGCCCTGAAATTAAACCAGCTGGCGAATATCAAAATGCACGTAATGTACGGCCGAGCGTAATAGCTTCAAGAAAGATTTAGCCCAAAGGCAAACACGTGCAATTTAGGCTTCCTAATTCTCTCTCTCTCGAACTAAGTTGAACCTTCTTTAAATATTTCTTTCTAACTCATTTGCATTCAACGCAATTCTAAAAACCCATTCTGGTAGGGAGTTGTAAATGGAAACAAGAATTGATAGGAAAGGTTATCCAAATTAAAATAACTGTTATAAAATTAAAGTATACATTACAAGGTCATATTTCAGTTCGGAGAATTTCGCCCAAGTACTAATCTCAAAATGAAAACTATACGAAGCTAATGATTGTCTTCCTCGGTAAAGTAACGACAGAGTAACTTTCTTCGGACACAAGGTTCCGGCTTCGAATTGAAACCCTAAATCTGCAGTTGTTTAGGTCGAGAGATCGGCAGGTTGAGAGGAAGGTAGAAACTTGTGAAGAGATCAACGGGGCTGTCCGGTACATACACTGGTTATCACAAATTAAGGAAAAATCACAAAAATCACGATATCTGAAAAAGTTGCATGTAGAATTTTACGAAACTTACCCACAATATACAACACATAGTAAGGTATCAAATAACATAAAAAGGAATTACCAGACACTGCCTCTTCCGTATGCATCTCTTTCACGGATGTTTGACGGAGAATAACGGGTTCCCTGTTCTCTCCATATCAAATAACGCCTATTATCGCTTTCTAGATTAAACCTGGACTCATCCGTACAGCCCTCCATTGATCAGGCGTCCAGTGAACATATTGTCGTGCCCAATGCAAAAACGGTCCCTCGTATGGCGTGACGTGAGCGGCACGCAAATGGCTGGTCGCCTCGCACACAGATCGCCTTCTACGCACACTTGACATTGACACCAACCTTCCGGTGGCTGCAGTAAGGGAGGATCTAAGAAGAGTGTCGGAGTTACAGTTCAATTCCCGCGAGCACATAATGTCAAATATCGGTCATCGGCGCTCATCGTAGCAGTTGGCCGTCCTTGGCTGAACCTCTTAGATGCCGAATCTGTCGTTTGAATTGCCTCCAAAGTCTATCAACCACAGAAGGACTCACATTTAGCCATCTGGCCACTTCTGTTTGACTTGACCTGCCTCTAGTCTCCCGACTGCTAGCCATCGTAGTTCTACAGGGAAATAATGCCTGGAGGTCATTGTTATGAATTCGTTATCTCAGAGTTCTGATGTCACTATCACAGTGAAATATGTGGGCTTGCTCTCACACATGGACTTTTATGCTCCTCGCAGATGACGTATTCCGAGTGCAGCGCCACTAATTTGCATATTGCAGTTTTATTGAGGTACTTTTACTTGGCAACATATTCAAATTTTACACGGTTTGGCTTATTTTTGAATGAGTTATCGCTATTTTTGTGATTTTTCCTTAATCTATGATAACCAATGTATTATTCCTTCAAAGAAAGAAAATGTCTAGAGCCCTCTATGAGATTTTTTCTCCGAAAATTTGACAAAGAAAATCTGTATTTACTACCGCTGCTACATAAGAACGTAGCAGGGAATATTTTCTGCAGCACACTTCACATCTGCGAAGTAGCAAGGATATGTGCAGCAGAAACTGATTATCACTTTAATATGTATATATTTATGAAAACGAGCAAACATAAAGTGCTGGACTAACAAAATTTCATCTGCTCCCCCACCAAGTAATGTTAAGTAACATTTTTGCTTTTAACAGATAACAATCTTCCAGGTAAGTAAAATCGTTTTTGAAACCTAATGTATGGTTAGTATCATCCAGACGAAATTATATACCGTCTTGTCATCGTATCGTTGTTTAAGTATTCTTGGTTCGGTACGTACAGCGAACAAAATTGCCTTAAGTTTCAAAATGAAAGTGAAGCGATAGCTATTTGTAACATAAAGATCCCAATACTATTTTCCAACGCATTTCCACGTTCGCTTCTTACGATGTAATATCGAAAATGAAAGTAGTCGTTAAGGAGCCTTATGTGTGCTTTTAGGTTAGAGGTGACTCCCCAAACTCTGAGCTATCAGCCAGCTTAATGGTCTTAAATATACTGGTGGGAATTCTAATGGCCATCAGTGGTTACTTGAAGATGTTTTACCGTACTTATACTTTTACTTGTTACTGGACTCATCTTTGTCGTCGTTACTTGTACACTTCTTATTCTTCTTATTATTATCATGTTATAGCAGTTTTCCTGTTCTTCTACTTCATATCTAATATAAGAAGGATCCCGAGACATACGAGTAGTGATGTTATAAGTATTTGGAAATTATAAAAGTTCCTATGAATGTTAGAAAACCGAACCATTCTTATGATTAGAAACAATATGCTATATAGTATGTACTATAATTCCAGTTCTTCAGTTCTTACTCGTGTTTTGCGAAAAAGGTTAAAAGGCAGAAATCTTCGTATTTACAAGACAGACTATATTCTGGTGTACAATATGTCTCGCTTAGAGTTTGTAAGGCATTATATTGTGCCATAATTGTTACTTTGTTGCTAATTTATTTAATGTTGGCAATGTCAGTATTTATCATTAATTTTACCTTAATAATCTGTGTTTTGCTAATATAATGTTTTACGTAGTGTTCATTAATATCTCCATTTTCAAATATTCGAAAGTCATGGAACATAGTTACTCGCCGATAAAGAGGCACTACTGTAAATTTAAGAATCTTTGTGGTTTCAAGGTATTCAAAAAGATCCATCATAGTTGCCATTATTATAATACAAGTAAAAAAATTCTGTTAACTGCCACACGCTTTGTATTGGTTCCTGACAAGTTCTTGCATTAAGTACAAAAATGCAGACCATCGTTGTAGCGGAAGTAATCTTAAATTTAAATTAATAAACGTAAGAATACATCTTTGCGAGTGGACTGTAGTTTAACCTTTTATTTCAGCGATTTCAGCTTTAGAACACAACATAGCAAACAACAGCGAGAGAGTTACAATTAGCGTTTTCAAAAATGCAAAGAACAAAATGCGAGCTGAGCATACGATCTGCGCATTGCGCAATAATATCTCACAAGACAGGCAGACGACTCTAGTAGCCCAAACATTCCGCCCGGCATTGAAACATCGTTTCAAACTAAATAGATTTTACAAAATGAAATTATCATAACAATATTAAATTATGCAAAAATTATCATTAAAATATTCACAAAACAGATGCACAGAAGCCTTGATACAATTCAGGAACTCAATTATAGTTAAAGCAAAGTACAATGTTATAATGCTTTAGAAAAAGAGAACTTAATCATTGATAGGCAAAACACTAAGTTTGTGAATTGGCCTCTTGAAAACTCCGTTAGCAGTTTTGATCTTCACGATACGCACAACATTATCTGAGCTAGGAAAAACTTCTAGCACTCTTCCTAATTTCCATCGTAGCGGGGGTAAATTGTCTTCCTTTATGATAACTAAATCATTAACCTTTAAATTAGGTTGCACTTTCAACCATTTTGAACGTCGTTGCAAATTGGAAATGTATTCATTGGACCATCTTTTCCAAAAGCTTTGAAACATTTTCTCAACAAGTTTCCAACGTTGCAATATAGGAATTTTTTGATCATGTAAACTTTCTTCTGGTAAGGCAGTTAGCGGGGTACCGATCAAAAAATGACCTGGTGTAAGTGCAGAAAATTCTGATGGATCTTCAGACAGTGGGCACAAAGGTCGCGAATTTAAACAAGCTTCAATTTGAGCTAGCAATGTCGTAAATTCTTCTTGCGTTAGAAGTTGTTCCCCTATAGTTCGCTTGAGATGTAACTTTGTAGATTTGACTGCAGCTTCCCATAATCCTCCAAAATGTGGCGCTGCGGGAGGATTAAATATCCACTTAATACCTTCAGTAGAGCAATATTTATTAACCAATTCATTTTCATTCAAGGAGTTTATTACTCTTTTCAATTCCTTATCTGCAGCAATAAAATTTGTGCCACGATCGCTATGCACTTCTATTGGTTTTCCTCTTCTAGATACAAAGCGCTTCAAAGCGGCAATAAATGACTCTGATGTAAGATTACCTACTAATTCAATATGTATAGCTCTTGTAGTAAAGCACACGAATACACAAATGTAGCATTTCATTGGTCTTACTCCTCGACCTTGCCTGGGCTTCACTTGAAATGGCCCGGCGTAGTCAATTCCAACTTTGGAGAAAACCTTTGACGGAACGACTCTAGACGATGGTAAATCAGACATTATCTGGGTAGATGTTTTAGCTCGTACACGATGACATTTCACACATTTCCAAATCTGTTGTCTTACAACTGACCTAGCGTGGATTATCCAATATTCTCTTCTAATTACTGATAGCAATAACAGGGGGCCAGCATGAAGATGGGATATATGAAAATGATTCACTATAATCTGTGTTATGTGATGTTTCTTGGGCAACAAAATAGGATATTTTCTGTCCTGCGCGATGTTGGATTGTCTTAATCTTCCTCCAACGCGTATAAGTCCATTCTTATCGATAAACGGGTTCAAAGAAAGGATCTTACTATTTGAGTTTAACGGTTGATTCTTTTTCAGAAGATTATATTCATTAAAAAACTCATCCATTTGAACTACTCTAACAATTGCATTTCTAGCGTATTGCAATTCTTCGGTTTTAAGGTAACCCTTAATCCTTGTTGTGGTAGATTTAGCTGAATTATTCGCAAACCGAAAACACCATGCGATGATTCTTTTAAGTTTCAAAAATGATGAAACTTCATTAAGGATTGGAATTTGCGAAGCGACTGTTCCAATTGAACAAGAAATATTTTTCCGTTGTTCCCTTAGAGACTCTTCTGAAAATGGTAAGTTGATAGAGAACGGAATATTATTTGAATTAAGCCACTGAGGACCTGTCCACCACAAGTCATGAGTAGAAAGTTCTGAAGGCAAAAGACCTCTTGATGCGCAATCAGCTGGATTCTCTTTTCCTTTTATGTGATTCCAATGCGATGAAGGTAAGACTGATTGAATTTCTGAAACGCGGTTGGCTACGAAGGTTTGCCAGCGTGTTGGTTCTGATTGTATCCAGGACAAAACTATCATTGAATCACTCCATGCGTAAATATCGTCAACATGAATTTGCAATGAATTCTGCACAGCTTGAACCAAATGCACTAATAGAACTGCAGAGCAGAGTTCTAAACGGGGAATAGAGATTACTTTCAGGGGAGCTACTCGAGTTTTTGATGTTAGTAGCTGCACCGAAACTGAAGAATGATTTGAAGACTTTAAATAAATCACTGCGGCGTAAGCTTTCTCTGATGCGTCACAGAAACAATGAAGTTCTACATTTGTAGATTTGGGCAATAATACTCTCCTAGGAATACGAATGCATTCAAGATTTGCGATATCTTCACAATAGATTTTCCATCTTTGATTGATTTCCTCTGGCAAGGGATCATCCCACGAGATTTGTAATTTCCAAATATCTTGAAGCAAGATTTTTGCTGCAACTATAAAGGGTACTAACCAACCAAGTGGATCAAAGATTTTCGAAATAGAAGATAAAATTATTCTTTTAGTAGAACACACTCTGTTTTCGAAATTTCCAAAGTGACAAGTAAACTCGTCTTGCGTCTCTAAACCCAATAATTTTATTGATTTAGTATCAACTACTGTACATGAAGAATTTGAGTTCCGAGCACTCAAAGCAGTTTCCAAGATCGAGCGATCATTTGTACACCATTTATGCAATTGAAAGCCACCTTTTTGTAAAAGTTCACTTAGTTGTGAAATTAACTCTACTGCGTTCTCTACTGTGTCTGAACCAAATAGGACATCATCAATATAACAATTGTGTAATATTATTTCAGCTGCCTTTGGGAATTTAGTTCCTTCGTCAATTGTTAGTTGTTTGAGTACGCGAGTAGCCAGGTATGAAGCGGAAGTAGTGCCGTACGTAACTGTGCACAACCTGTAAGTTTTAATCGGCTTCGATGGATCATCTCTCCAAAATATTTTTTGGTAATCTCGATCTTCATCATGAATTTGAACTTGTCGATACATTTTCAATAAGTCGCTAGTAATGGCTATGGGATAGCATCTAAACCTCAAAAGAATAGTAAATAAGTCGTCTTGCACCTTGGGACCATTCATTAGCGTGTCATTAAGCGATATCCCTGATGTAGTTTTGGCACTAGCATTGAAAACGACGCGTAGTTTTGTGGTAAGACTGGATTCTTTTAGCACGTGATGATGAGGTATATAATAATGAAAATTTACTTTATCTAAATTATCATCGGATAATTCTTCCATGTGTCCAAGTGATAAATATTCGGACATGAAGTCTTTATATTGTTGATATATTTCAGGAGTTTTTATTAGTTTTTGTTCTAGACTAAGAAAGTTGCGAAGGGCTGATGGTCTGGAATTACCCAATTCATTTCTGTTAGGCTTGAATGGCAATTTTACTGAGTAACGACCATTTTCACTCCGGACGTGATTTTCCACGAAATGATTTTCACACAATCTTTCCTCTTTAGTTAAAGGTTTCGATGTGGGAATTTGTTCCAAATCCCAAAATGATTTAACTAATTCCTCCGTGTTTATGTTTAGCGTATTGACTGAAACCTGCTTACGGTTTGGGAATTCGAAATGTGTAGTTCCAGCAATTACCCATCCTAACTTAGAACAACATGCAAATGGAAGATTTTTGCCCCTTTTAATTACCTCGCCATTGATTAAAGTAAGGAATACATTAACTCCAAGCAAAATATCAATTTCTCCCGATTCATGAAATGTAGGATCTGCTAAAGTTAAATCTTCGAAACTTTCATATAAATTCAAAGGTAATGTTACACTTGGAATGTTTCCTGTAATTTTGTCTATTATGTAAGCGGACGTTGAAATTCTGTAATTAGTATTAAAATGAGGTGTAAACAACAAGTCAACTTCTCCAGTAGTAGTTGTATTGAAAGTACCTAAGCACGACACTAATATCTTCGAATCCTTTATGCTCAATCCTAAATTGATAGCTGTTTTCCGACGAATGAAGGATTTTTCACTACCTGAATCTAGTAAACATCTACAATTTATGAATTCATTTTTTGAGTTTTGAACCTTAATTAAAGCAGTACACAAAAGTACATGACTACGTTTACCATTAGCATGAGCTCCAAAATGTTGATTTTCATAGTTGTTTGCACAAACAGTTGGAGAAACCTCACTCAAGTTGTTTTCTGATTTAATTTGCGATTTCGGAACAAACACTTGTGCTTCCGGTGAAGGGAATCTAGATGCATTTTTTGGTTTGAAATTATTTTCTAAATGCAAAATGCTATGATGATGCTTAAAACAATGCTTGCAGGTATTTACACTCTTACACATTTTAACTTTATGGACATTAGACAAGCAATTAAAACAAAGTTTATTAGTCTTAACAAACTCTATTCGTTTTTGCACTGGTAGATTTAAAAAATTAGAACACCTGTATAAAAAATGATCTTCTTTACAAAATAAGCAGGTAGAATTAGTAATCAGAGAAGTAACCCTATTATACACTGGTTTATCTGATTTATGCGTTTTACTAATTAAAGGTTTACTGTTCTGTAATGTTCTAGCGAAATTCTTCAAAAATTCTATCAAGTCATTCAACTTTGGTATTTCGTCTTTTTTTAATTGACGCTCCCACCACAACCTTGTCGAAACATCAAGTTTTTGCAAAATAATATACAACAACAAAGTATCACTAAAATTATCTATCCTTTGATCTAATGTTTCCAATGAGCGAGTTATTTCGTTTACGTTATCTACTAAACTTAATATCGATGATGCAGATTCTGTTTGTATTTGTGAAACGTTAAGAATTCTTTTAATAAAAGCAAATATCTGTTCTCTCTTATTAGAAAATCTCTCTTCTAGTAAATTCCAAGCAATACTGAAATTTTGATCAGCTATGGGAATTGACTGAATAATGCGATAAGCATCATTTTTCAAAGAACTCTTTAAATATTGTAATTTTTGAGCTCCAGATAGATTTGGATTATTGCGAACACTAGCGTTAAATAAATCTTTAAATGTTATCCATTCAGTTAAATTTCCGCTAAATGTGGGTAAAGATAGTTTCGGTAACTTTAAACTTTCAGAGATTGATTCAGGTATGACAGGTTTGTCGCCATTTGCATTTACGACCTTGTAAATCTTTAACTTACGAATAATTTTTAAGTGAACTTCCTCAATTTTCTCTAAAATCGACTGTTCTTCGTCAACGAAAGTGTCTATTTTTTCATCATCAGAATTTATATAAATTTCTCCAAATAGAGATTTAAAATCTTCCTTAAAGATTTTACATTTTTCTAAGATTAATTCAGCTTCAGCATTATCTAAGTTATCATAATCTATTTTCTCTATAAATTTCGTTAACTGCGTTTTCAAAATTTTCTTTCGTTTTTTCTCTATATCTAACATTTTGAAAATATTCTAAATTCTCGATTTTACTAATACTTTAATCACAAAAATAGTAGCAATAACGAAATGTCAAATGCAATTAAAATGCGTTAACTATTTCACTCACCTCGTACACTGTATCCAATGCGAAAGTCTTGAGAATTCTAAACCGAAATTGCATCATGAACTCCATTACGGACACGTAGAATTCTTATTCACAAGCGCGGGTTTTTCTCGTAGCTCCGGCGTAGGACGACCAAATAATGTAGCGGAAGTAATCTTAAATTTAAATTAATAAACGTAAGAATACATCTTTGCGAGTGGACTGTAGTTTAACCTTTTATTTCAGCGATTTCAGCTTTAGAACACAACATAGCAAACAACAGCGAGAGAGTTACAATTAGCGTTTTCAAAAATGCAAAGAACAAAATGCGAGCTGAGCATACGATCTGCGCATTGCGCAATAATATCTCACAAGACAGGCAGACGACTCTAGTAGCCCAAACAATCGTCCTCAAAGGTTGAACTAACCACAAACCATAGTTATTTCATCAGGGAGGCAAAGGTAAAGCGAGACAACGTTGCGAAAGAGTTTTCATTCGGTTATTTTTTCAGAATAAAAGTACAAATCATTGTAATATTATTGTCAGTAAATCTTCAGTGAATTCTGCCAGAGGACTCTATGTCTTACTAATTCACTTTTGCTTTACACTGAGATTCCCTTTTTACTGTCTTGCAGAACGAGTCCTTTTTTCTATAGATAGCAATAAAAATCTGATAGATATACACAGTTCATTTTCAATTCTGTCAAGCAAGTAATATCTTTATTATTTACTTTTAATAGTCTTATATTAAAACGAAACCAAACTGAAATAATATATATTTTTTTATCTTTTAAATTTCCAGTTCTAAATATTCAACTATGTACTCTTTTTTATTGCAAAAGGTTCAGAAATGTTTTTCGCATACTCATTTATTGAAATACTACAACAGGATGTCTTTTCCTGACAAAAATACGGCTATGTCGTTTAATGCGTTTTTATCTAAATGCTCTTCGCAAATTTTAATATAAAGTAAGTTTATTGTGCATTTCCAATTTAATCTTAATTATCCATAAAGACAGGAATTTACGTATTTCCTTCATCTTTAATTTAATCAAAATTTCTTCTTGAAAAGATCTGCTTCTTATCCAGAAAAACTAGGAAAAGAACGTATCTTTTAGCCTCGAACTTACAATGCGATCACTACTGTTAAGTTCATAAAATACAGACTTAGACTGCTTTTCCACGAAATAAACAACTCATTGGGCTGTAATGCTGAGTTGTGTTCTCGGAAACAAAAAAAAGTTTAGTTTAAGTTAAAAGGTTGTTTAGCGAGAAAAGAATTATTCTGTTTTTCTCTGTGTAAACACACCCGGTATAAGAAAAGTAAAAAGAGTCACGTGAACGGTTGAAGAGGAAGACGAAAAGATCTTCACTCCGTTACGTTGCTAGCAATCTAGTGAAAAGTACCGCTGTATAAAATGTTTAAAATATACAAGAAGGTTTTCCAAAATAGAAACTCCTGAGGGAGTCTAGAAATAAAATAAAAATCACTTTGCTCGCATGGCCTTTTTTTACTTTCTGCCGAGATCACGAGTTAAATGTTTATGTTCATCTGCAATAGAAAGTTTAGAGGATGCGCCACTATTCCAATGTTTAAAGAAATTGCTTACAGTTTAACTCAGGAAAGCGTATTGGAAAAGTTGTGAATAAATGATAAAGAGCTTCAGATAAATAGAATATAATTCAGTCATTTATTTATTATTTAGTAATTGTAAAGTAATGAATTTATTGAAGAATTTTAAACAGCTGTTTTGCTTCTCTTTCAGAGTATTTTTTTATTTAGCGTTAAGGTAACCGAAATTGTAAAAAAGTACGATATCATAAAAGGATAAATCATAAATACAACAATATACTAATTTTAAACAGAATTTTTTTAATATTGTATTAATATTGCAAGACATATTTGCATGAATACCTTGTTCATAACTAAAGTCCAATCACAAAACAATATCGGTAAAAATTTACAAAAATTTTGAAAAAAATAATAGCATCATAGCAATATTTATAATATAAATAATGGCATCATAACAGTAGCATGGATAATTAAGGCAGTCGACAGAAACAAAATATTACTCTTTGGAAAGAAACACACTGGGCTCTACCATGCTAAAAAATCTTTAAATGAAATCGGCTGCGAATTTAATAGTTAATATATTTTTGGACAAGAATTTTACTGTTGAATGATATAAAAAGAGGAAATCGACGCATGTAGAGACATTAGGTATTTTTTTAATGCACGAGAAACAGACAATGCCCTCGCCAGGACTCGAACCAGGACCTCTCGAAGACGCATCGAGCGTGCTGACCACTACACGATGAAGGCATGCTAAAAAGGCGGGAGAAATTGGTGACGTTGCGTTTCGCGATATATATACCAGTGATTGTTTTGACATTACTTTATATACTCCCCCCTTTAAAGGGAGACTGGGGATTAGGGCACCCAATCGCCATATCCCGGTGGTGGAGAATCATCACCCACCACCTGTTTTAGTTCGGGCACCGCTTGTCGAGACATCAGGTATTTAGTATTATAAAAAATGTATGACATCAGGTATTATGAAAAATGAGCATGTGCTCTCACCGGGATTCAAAAAACAGGCCTCTCGAATACGCGTTGAAAGTGCTCACCACTACATCAAAAAGGCATGCTAACAGGGCGGAAGAAATATCTTATAAAAGTTTTAAAAAAATTAATCGCATGCATCATATCAGTGTTTATGGTCATGACGCATTTTCTTCTGGTTAGAGGATTTTTATACTGGTTAAGAACATTTAAGAGACGAACTAAGCAAGCACCCCACTTCATATCTGATCCATTGTGACTTTCTACTAAAATTAGAAAATTCTTTGTAGATTCCTTATAGAATGGTCGTGTTTCCAAGGAATTGGAAGAGCACAAAATATTCAAAAGTTAATATTTTAACAATTTCAAGAAATATTACACTACTTTCCAGGCATAGAAAATCTCTTGCAACTCTGTAGCTTTGGCCAAAGAGAACAATTTCGAAGTGATCAATTTTAAAGTGATATTTGCTCATACAAATTTCTAACGAATATTTTGAGTTGCTTTAATTACGCATATTAAGACTAGTCCAAAATAATTAAATTTGAGTATTATCAGTACTAATAAACATATTGTTAAATAAAGATAATACTCAAATTTAACGTACACTGTTAAAAATTTGGTTCGAAGTTTCACCAAACTATGGTGCCGAAAAAGTTGCAACCAAAAGATGGTAAAACACTGAACCATTATTTGGTGCTTTGGCTGAACGTTTATTTGGTAATAGGTTGAACCATTATTTGGTAATAGGTTGAACCTTTATTTGGTAATATGTTGAACCATTATTTGGTAATAGGTTGAACCATTATTTAGTAATAGGTTGAACCATTATTTGGTAATAGGTTGAACCATTATTTGGTAATAGGTTTAACCAAGAATTGGCATTATTTGGTGCTTTGGCTGAACCATTATTTGTTAATAGGTTTAACCAAGAATTGGCAATATGTTAAAGCACGAATGGGGAATGTTGAACCATAAATTAGAAATGCGTTAAATGGGCTATATTACAATATGGATTGAAAATACCTTAAACCCTTAATTTTAATTATGTTTACCATTAACTGTAAATTACAGGAAGTTATTTGAGAATTCAGTCATAAAATTTTATATTATCCATTTTTCTGGTACTTTTTTATTCAATTACTGCTATGGCACCCTTCTCCTGATAAGTTTTTTAATTCATTACTGTTGTGGCTAAGATATCTGGAAATTTCTTATGCAAATCAGCATGTCTATAGCAATAATTATTGAAAATTTGAAAGTATAAAATATACATCATTAAAATACACATTTGCAATATATTAACATGTATATAGAAATATATTTTTACAAAATTAAAAGCCTTACACACCAATAGGAATAAGTTAAAATGTAACTGCTCATTGCAAGAGCTGAATTTTTAAAATTCATGTTTGATATGCCTTCACTTGTAAATTAAATTGCATTAGCTTTGAGATTCAAGGTCTCTAGTATTTAAATTTACAACAGAAATTGCTTTCTCATAACAAAATTGATATTATACATTATGTGTAATTAACAGCTATTCAACTAATTACTATTATACTATATAAAGAAAAATTATTCCATGCATAATTCTTATTTTCTTTCACATGCCATGACACTTACCTTTAAAATCTGGAGACTAGAAGTATTTGCTAGGATCTGTAAGGTTTCCCATGTCCCCTCCTCACACAAAAATAAGTTTTACTTTATCGTAATTTTTTATTTACAATACGTTAAAATGTATTATGAAGCATGATAAATTATAATACTTATGTACCTATACAATAAAGAAAATTTTCCAAAGCTATTAATATTGTTCAATAAATTCAAAAGCAAATTTCATTTTTCTGCAGATTAAACATATCTCTTGGTAGCTATGCTGAATTTTGCAGACATACATGTAAGCATAATTTAATAAATTATATCACTTATATTCTGTTTAAGAAATTTAAAATGAAACTACTCATAAAACCTGTCGAATGATTACGTATATTTTATAAATATTTTAATCATTATTTTTCAGAATTTAATAACAAGTACTTCTGAATAATTAGCATACATTATTATGCTTATATGGAAACAGGACATACATCAATAACATTCTTCTAACTTGAAAACTTTAATTGTATGAAATAAATAAGATAAATGTACTTGTAAAGCATACATGGGGGGATATTTACCATTACTTATAATATCGACAAAAAGCATTTTGCAGTTTCATATCCTGGAGTTGTTAAACCAATAAATCTCAGAAAGCACAAGTGTATATAGTAGTCATTTTAATACATTTGTGAAAATTTCAATAGGCTATTTAACAAAATCATGAAACCCAAATTTAGAATTTTTTGACAAATAGCATTTTGCAGTTTCATATTCTGGAGTATTTAAACAAATAAATCTCAGAAAGCACAAGTGTATGTAGCAGTCATTTTAATTCATTTGTGAAAATTTCGATAGGATATTTAACAATACCATGAAACCCAAATTTAGGATTTTTTATTTAACAATTTAATGGTAGTCTCATATACTTAAAGAGTTCTTGCAGTTCATAATCATTAGAAGAGACACACAAAGAATGCATGGCACTCAACATTAGATCAGTGATTTTTCACACTGTTGGTTGTATCGGAAATGCAACGGGTGGTAATTTGTGGGCACAGTGGTCTGACAAGCACATTATATCAAGCTCAGCGACGGTGTACCTCATAACGCACCATTTGGTGACTGCACTCTTTTGCCAGGATGAATTTCATAAGCTTGTTCTACTGTTACTCTCGGACAATTGAGATAAGTCACAACACATTCTGATCTTGCATGGATGTCGAGGTAGTCTTGGGGAGTACAGGGTCAAGCATTCACAACCAGTGATTGAAAGAAGACAACATCTTTTAGATACTGTTTGTAGTTCTATTTCAACATCATTGGGAACCTAAAAAAAGAAGCGTTAATACACAGCTACATAACATCATGCATTATCTAAACTATTAATTTTATATTTATTTTTTCTTTCATAATTCTCACCCTCGTATCATGACTGATGTTACTATTAGTATTACTAGGTTATACTGACTGATGTTTCTGTGTTTTAGTATATAAGTTACAACAAATATATACTATCATTGCAATATATACTAAAAATAACATAAAGCATCCATAATATATTAAATTTAATTAATAAAAACTTAAATATTCATTTTGATTGGTTTATTTGGATGCAGCAAGCCACTCGATTGCTATCTGACTAGGGTATGTACATTGGGTTGCATTCATGTTACACATGGAGGAAGCCAAACATGCAGGCAGTGCGTTTGCATGGATTCAAACCTGGGTCGAAATGCCAGTGTTAAACAGTATCAACCATATCATTACTGGTAGTAAAATGTTAGTTTTACTTTTAGTTTCTAATAAAAAGTATAGAAGAAACAAAAACACAATAAAAAAGGAAGATGCATTAAAAACAATTTTTGTCAAATACCAGGGCTAAATATCAAATATATGGCTGGCCGAACATCAATACTTTGAGATATTGAGGATTTTATTTTTTAAAAAAGGAGGTATTAAGACTATCCCCGAACCCAGCAAAGAAGCACAAAAATGTACTGATGAGGCATTGCATCATGCCGCCAAAAAATATTTATGTTGAAATGTGTTGCTGCTGGTAGAGCATACATTCCACCGGTATTTAAAAAAATCTAATATATAATGTATATTAATATGCCTACACATCTAAAGGTATATTTAGTAAAAAATACACAATTATAAGAATTATAAAACATTAAGCATTAAAAAAATACAAAACATTAAGAAAATTAGCTGGATTACATTATTATACCAGCACCAAAGTGTTTATTTTACTATTATAAACCTACCAATATTACCCAAATATATTTATGTGGCAATTTAGTTGTGCCCATAGCAACCCCAAATGGCTTTCCAGACATTTCACCAGTACGACGGCAGATTATGATCCCTTCTATGGGAATTTCTGTGTTTCAGTATAGCGGTGAATAGCATATTGCAGTTTTCATCGGCGAAATCTCAGACTTAACTTCCTACACACATACAGTGCAATAAGACTTGTTTAAAGGCATCATGTGCCTTTTTTTTTTTTTGTGTGTCATTTTATGATTTTGATGCCATGGTTGTTCAAAATGCTAAGTTTCTGGAATTCTCTGCTGCTTCCTTCAGTGAAAGCAGATCGCTGTGTACGTGAAAAGAAGAGTGGAAAAAACCCAAAAAGACTGCATGTCTTATATGGAAAAAGAAAAGAAATTATGAAAGCAGCATTTTTGAACTAGAAATAAGGATATCCAAACAAATATCTCTCTCCAGTCAGCAATCAATTTGTGACTTTTTAATGGGGATGAATAATCAGAAAATACCAAAAGGTTTTTGAAAATTATATGTAATATATGACATTACATTTAAAAATAAGAATAATACAAGTTAGTAAAGGTAAAAATAGAGAAGCTAGATTTTGGAAAATTTTTCTTATGTAAAGCACGGGTTCTCAAGTTTTTTCTTACATAAACCCCTTTTAAAAGAACTTTAGAAAAACGTTTTCTTCATCGAACCCCTTACATTTTTCTCTGTAATGCAGCATAATCAAAATACAAATAATTGCAAATAAATAACAGCAAACTAAAATTTTGAACAAAAATTTTAAAAAAATGGTTTATTGGATTTATTTTTTTTAAATCTTTATTTTTAATTTTACAAATATAAACAAGTTGCCAGAAACAAAATAACGGATTTTAACTGCACAAAACTTCAATTTTAATTACACCGAAGTATGAATAATTAATGTGATCTGTGCATTCATGTAATTCTTTTAGCATTTGGCATAAAATTGCTCAATTCTCAAATCACTTCCATTACAAATATTCAACCTGTTTCTTTCTTCCCATAGTTAATTGCTGACTTGACTCAAATCTACTTATACTAGGTTAGAAGAGGGAAAAGGCAATGTTGGTTTGGTAACAACTTTTATTTTGGGATATTATTCTTGTATGACATTTAAAATCTGAAATAAAGCATATACGTACCTGCACTTCTGGAATCAATAGGAATCTTGACTATGCTGATTAATTGCCACTGCAAATTCGGCTGTCAATGTCCAGATCTTCATCGACTCCCTATAAAATTTCCATGCCCACCTTGGGGCCACTTGCCCGCCTGGAGGCGATTGGGATCCCTTGATACAATGATATGATTGCAAAAAGCACTGTTAGCTAAGAAAGTGGAAATTTTCAGAAACACAACTTTTTGTAGTAATATATTTTGAAAATATAACAGCTTAAAAACTGAATATTTTGAATATTTCAGCAATTTGAAATAATTAAAAAGAAAACTGGAGCAATTACATGTACAGTTACTGATACAAATCAGAGACTTATACTCTGAGAATTTAAACTGAAAATTTACTTTACCTTTATTACTGTCATCTTGAAAGAATATTAATATTTACATCAAAATAACTATAAAATATACATTTAATTTAAATTTATCAAACGTTTTTATTGTATTCATGTATAAGCACTTAAAAGTTACCTAAAATAATTACAAAAAAGGTAAAGTACAAATAGTCCTCTGCATATTATTTGAATTAAAAAAAATGGATGTCTTCGAAACAAAATGTTATTTTGGATGACTTCACAAGTAAAATTAAGCAAAAAGTTTAAATTATTCAAATAAAAAATAAGGTTTAGATTATATAAACCAAAAATCAACTTGCAAAAATATTCAAGGAAATTCCACAGCATCAGTTTTGCACAATTATCTTCATTTATTTCCTATATAACAGGCTCTTTTCTCACATACACTAATGTAATGCTTTCTAAATGACGTTAACCGTATTTGGCAATATTTGTTACCCTTAACAATAAATTATACTGCACAGTTAAAAAAATAGTACTTAAATTAAATCTTTGTGTTATGCTCTCCAATTATAAAAGAAGTTAATGCATCTATGAATTATTGATATCAAATAAAAAATAAACAATGTCAATTACTCTAATATTCTGCCATATTTACCACTAACGAAATGACATATGAAGAAATAACACTTAGCTCATATTCTAACTGGTTAGAAATAATCAATTATATTTTTAAACAATCAAACTTCGTTTTGCAGATTTAAACACAAATAAATACAATTTCAATAGCACATCTTAACTACTTCAGAAAAAAAAAGTCTCTTATTTGCTATTATTTTAAATGCCTGATATTAATTAAATTCTTAATGCAAAGTTATTTCTTAAAATCAGAAACCATAGTCAAAATTCATTTACGTTCCACCTCAAACTACAAAACATGATTTTGCAGGATTATAAGAGGGGTTAAGAGATAATTATTTTTGTCATTTCGGCTATTAAAAATACTACCAGTTTGGCAAAATCTTTCTTGATCTTGAGAAATTCAACAAATTAACAATGTATCTGTAAAAGCACAAATTAAGATACATTTTGAATGATAAGTAAAACAGAAATTTACTCCCAGTTTGGCAGAGAAAATGTACAGAATTTCTTAAATTCCAACATTTGTGGCAGTTTGATGCTAAGCTGAATGAGTACCTAGAACAAAATCTATAAATTGTTGGCATTTTTGTAGTAGCTTGGTGAGCAATCATAACAGTATGCATAATAAACACAACTGTTCAAGTTCAATATATATTATTATATGAAATATTGAAAAACAAAATTTTTAAATACCAAGTTTGGCCAAATAAGGATGCTTTCGAACAGAATATTTAAAAACATGGCTAAATAACAATAATTCAATGCATCTTTATCAAAAAATTCTTCTCGTAAAAAGGAAAGTTTAGATAATATTTCAAAATGGTTTTAATCAAACAATAAGATTTAATAAACAAAAATTTTCACAAAGCAATAAAAAAACTTGCTACTTCAACAAAATATTCCAAATACAGTTTTATCATGTCAATCAATAACTTTCAATTTTGCTGGGATCCCTAGGGAAAGTTTTCATAATCAACATACTCTTTGAAATCATCAGCACATTTTTACAGAGATAAAAAAACTTGGATATTAAGCGTAGTTAATAACAGTAAGCTGACCATAATCTGAAATTTTTAGCACTTTCAATGATGATTGACACTGTACCAAGATTTTCATCTAGAGAAAAATTAAACCATAAATTTAGTTTTAAACAACAAGACTTAAATTTTCATGTCAAAAAAGTTTTTTTAACGTTTTAGATGAATTATGTGCTTCTTATTTCTCAAGTTCACAAACAGCGTAAGAACTATTATATTCCAATACTGATGCTGACAGAACATTCTATGTTTGTATTGTAGTATTCTATTTTCTACAGAATGACTATAACGTATTTTATAGCAATACATATTACGTAATATATGCAGAACTACACATTATGTTATAACAATGTTTTTACTAAGAATGTTCGGGAATCTCTTTTTAGACTTCTATTCAGCTACGTTCTATACAGTAGTAATAACCAAATGGTGAAAGTAGGCTTCAGCACTAACGCCACTCATTCCAACAAAATCATTAAAAAGTTACTGCGAATGCATTTTAACACCATTTTGTATCTTACATTTCATTAATACATAAATCAAAAAGGAAACAAACCAAAAATATACGTACCTTGTAATTATCGAATACACAACCGACTATCCGTTAACAGATTCAAACAGCCGCCATTAAACTTTCTAAAGATGGAATCACGGGAAGACCAGGCATGCGCTGAATGCTTCGGTTTGATTGGCTGCAAAGTATTCCTTAAAAATAGTGAAACGTTTACCTAGTTGGATCGTTTCACCAAATATCAGTGAAACGTAAAATCAAGTGAACCATGTTTTGGTACTATCTTTGATTTTGAACCATTAAATGGTGTAACGTTGGACTAAAATTTTTTACAGTGTATATTATCATTAGCTCTAAGTTTATCTTTCAACATTTTCTGCAAATAACATCTTCAAAGATTTGTTTTTCGCTCAACATCATACTAAATGGTAATGTTTATATATTTAAATATTAATTTTTACTTTTTTGTAAACTATACTTTGGATATCCTTTATTTTAATTATTTATTGAGCTGAACTGTTTTTAAAATATTTCATTTCGGTTTCAGAGTTTTTGCAGTAATTGTATATACTGATATATATGTATGTAGGAAAAAAAATAAGAAAAGTTTAAATTCCTGCGCTAACCTGCAAAGAAAGGAACTGAAATTTTTAGTACAAGAAGAAATTATTATTTCAAAATGTTTTAAAGGTGTTTCCGCTTTGAGGAAGAACGTGTAGGGCAGTAGAGTTAGGGGCAGTTTCGGGCATTATGAGAGTATCAGGAATATTATTTTGCGTTCGAGAACGATTAATTAACAGCAGTTTAAATCGCATAATGTCGAGAAGAACGAAACGTGTTGTTCGGCACTCATTTACCGTCCGGGTTTAATGTTTTAAATATTAAACCCTTGAAACGTTATGTTTGAAACATTAAACATACGGTGATTAATGGTTTTTATTTTTATTTGTTAATATAGTTAATACTTTGTCTAACTTTAATTGCCGTTTAAAAAAAATAAGTTTCTTTTTCCAGCTTTAATATGTTCACTTCCAACTAACATGAGAAACTTTTACTGCCCACACGTTTTTCCTCAGATAGAATAATCACTTAATTTTTTTTAAGTAGTAATTTTCTTTCTAGTATATATGCACATTCAAGATATAATAATGAAATCAAAATTGGGAGTTAACAGTCTAGCACGAAAGGAAGAACATAGATCAAAATCAAATTAAAACAAAAACAAAACAAATAACAGTAAAAACATAATAAAAAATAGTAATCAATAAAACAACATGATAAAAATAATATAACAAATAATCAAAAATTCTTTCAAGATGCAGCCGAAATATTGTCAATAGAGTTACGTTTTTGAGTTACTATATCTAGGCGATTATATCTACACGTGCTGAGCATTTTTCGGCTGTTAGTTGAAAAACACTCAAGAATTTTCAACTATCTATTATATTATTTTTGTTATGTTATGTTATTTTGTTTTGTTTCAGTTTTGATGTATGCTAGACTGTTAACACCCAATTTTGATTTAATTATTATATCTTGATGATCTAATTAATTTCGCAGCATACTGCACAGAAATAATAGATTATAATCTTAATTTTGAAATTTATAAAATCTTGTATTATATTTATATATCTGGAATTTTTTTAAACAAAATTATCCCTGTATCCATCTGCAGTTTACGATAATTCTTCTGGCTTGGTGACAAATAATTGAGATTTCTTAAATATTTATAGGAATTTGGGGTTTCACTGGTTTTGCAGCATACTGCACAGAAATAATAGATTATAATCTTAATTTTGAAATTTATAAAATCTTGTATTATATTTATATATCTGGAATTTTTTTAAACAAAATTATCCCTGTATCCATCTGCAGTTTACGATAATTCTTCTGGCTTGGTGACAAATAATTGAGATTTCTTAAATATTTATAGGAATTTGGGGTTTCACTGGTTTTGTTGAAAGGCAACCGTTGCTTCCTATGAAAGCACATATAGGGTTGTTGCACTGCTGACACACACACACACACACACACACACACACATATATATATATATATATATGATTATTTAAAGTAATGAGACATTTTTATGTATTTTTGATTTTCTTTAAAATTTTTCACACAGAAACTCCAGAAATTAAAAATAACTAATGTCTTAAAAACAATATCTTAGTAATTATTTAAATAACATTTTGGTTTAGATTTATATATGTGCTATGCAAATTAATTATTTAGAGAACAATCATGTGTGATTTAGATTTAGAATTAGCAATTGTTTAACATGCCAAAGAAGAACATAGATATTTTTTTAATAATTAGGTTGCATAAGAAAAGAATAAAGTACTGTAATCATTCTATGAGGTGCTAATAAGAGTATTTTCACGATATTAATTAATCTCTAGAAAATTCTAAACATGCTTTTGCGTTTTTATGCCTTCCATTTTTAATCATTTTTTTCAGCTATTCAGTTCTAACATAATTTAGCTAACAGTGATTTATCACTTAAAGAATTGATGTTTCTTTCGTTTACGCTTAAGCTGCTCTATTCAAAGCAGCGTTTTAATCTTCTTTCGCTTTAAAGTTTGCATTGCTGATACTTTAAAAGTGTTTGCCTCGTTACTTATCCATCATAAATAATAAAGTACTTTGAATTTATGAGTATGATGAATTGAAAGCAATATGCCTTGAAAATTTGACAGATCATCAAATTTAATTTTTAAGGTAGCAATAAATGAATTTTCTGAAGCATTCTTTTGCGTGTGCCTGAAGAACTTCAAACTTTTTCTAGGGAATCACCGCTTAATCACTCATAACTTAAATTACACGTCTTGATTGACAGATTCCAAGAAAAAAATATTTATTTTATCAGATAGTATGCATTGATATTCTAATATAATGATTTTCAACTTTTCCAGTCTTTGTGAATTAATTTTCATAAATTATCCCCTTCATATTTGCAAGTACTATTAATTCATAATTAAAGAAAGAAATGCTGGAAAATATTCGCATTTATTAATTTTGATTTCAGATTTAGTCGCAGTTAAATAAACAAACCCCTGTAGCTACACCCCTGTTTCTGCTGATTCGTTATTTGCAGTCATTGGCAACCATTCAGACTCTTTATCTTATAGAATGAAATGTAGTTGCTAAGTTCCAGGATGCTAAGGAATTGAAAACGATTCTTAACATGGTGCATCACAGCTTTTCAACACTTCCAATATTTGATTTGTGCTGCAGTTCTTACTGTGCCCGCTAATGATACATGCGCAATTAGTAATGGAATTTTCATGAAATTCTAGTATGCTGTGAGTGAAAAATACCTATACGATTGATTAAAATACGCATTTCTTCCTCACACAATTCAAGAAATTAGAGAGGTCCTAATCACAGGATGAGAATCCTTCCTCTAAAACAAAGTTAGTTCTTCTTATATGAGAGTTTCAAAGATTCTGAAGAAGATTTTGAGTCGACATTAACTTGAAACATTTACTGACAATAATAGCATGTTAAGATTTAATTAAAATAATGAGTTACGGATTTAATAAAATTGAAATAATTACACCAAGTTTTTCATAAGATCAGAAAGAGTCTGAAATTAATTTGTCAATAAGTTTGTGAAGGTCGTTTTGCTAAGTGATAAAAAAATTCATAAAGCTTTCGAAAATTAAAAAATATGATGCGCCCAGCACATAGCCTTACTATGGATTTCAAGGACAATATTAATGTTCTAATAAATCTAATGTTGCCAGCACATTGTATGACCTTCCGCCAGTTTCATTTAAGGCATCAGCAGACGATCTTTAAGTAAACTATTACTTCAGGTTGGTCATTTGTAAATAAAGTCTAATTTGTAAATATATTTTATCACTGAATGTTATTTATCGCTCAATGTTAAACACTACTTAATTTTATTACTCTATTCTCTCATTCAATAATAACATGCGTGTTCATGCAAATATCCGTTCTCATACTTTGATTTGAAAATATGGTATCCACTGCAGTATATCCTCCGATAATATAGTGTTATTAATTCGCAAATCAATGACATACATTATTTTTAAATCAAAGTTTTTCGAAAGTAGCATAACCTCAGAATTCGCTATAGAGTTAAGTGTTTCCATGCATTTATTTTTATATTCAGTATATTATTTATATTTGGTATATTATTTCTCTAAAAATAATGCATAGCATCAACATTTGATGATCGCATCCTTTTATTTGAAACGTGAAGCGAACGAACAAAAACTTGTGGATTCGGACCAATACTTTTAACTGTTTCGTAACGAGAGCTCGTTTTCTAATGAACATATTCTCATTCCATTTAACATAATTCCAAAATGCCATTTAATTACCAAACTTACAAAAGTAAATTTTATTGTAAAAGTTTAATGTTTTTTTAAAGTTTTAACTAAAAGTTTATAAACCCAAAATGCAGAAAGCAATAAATGTCTTCTCGGTTTGGCTGGTTATTTTAAGCGAGGTTCTATGCTGACATATCTGTCTAAATTTTTAATTCATACTTTAATTAGCATTTTTAATTTAAGTATGATGCCGAACCGGAATAAGCATAATTAAGTCAGTATATATTAACACCAAAGAACATTACTGCTAGTAGATTAAAATAAAAAAAAGTACTATTAATAGAATCAGACGTAAAGAAGGGAAAAATACTGTCAAAGTAAAACTTAATTTTTGAGCTATTCGATTTTTTTTTCTGTCTCTTAAACACTGCATTTTTTCGGTTTTGCATCCCAATTGAAGATGTTACCGTTACTAGTGGTGCACTAGGCAAAGAGGAAACGTAGTGTTTTCAGTCTGTAAGTAACAAATTTTATTTTTAGCTGTATGGCACTTTGCAATGAAGACATTCAAAAAACCTGACACTCGAAGTTCAACGTTCAACTGTATATCTGTTTTTTTTAGAATACTTTTAAATAATTGAAGCCATCTTCGAGTCCTGATAATGTATGCTTATTTTAAGCGAGCAGCCTTAATGCAGCATCAGTAAAAGAGACAAATGCTATTAAAACATTTAACCTGAGATACAATAGATAAATGTAGTTTAGCTTAACTTTAGAACCTCATGTACACTCAAACTTTTGTAAATCAATAAACTGGTAAAGGAACCTGAAACCTGATACAGTAAGGTGTTACGGCTTCCCTCCCGTTTATCAGCTAACAATACATGCTCGTCGTTATTGTAAGATATTCGATACCGTTAAACGTCATACAAAGAGGCCAGGCTTCGCACTTTGCCCTAAAGTTAGAACCTTGAAAACGGGAAGCCTCCTTCTATAATCTAATTACCCATTCTACCCGGTTACCAGCTGCTCATAAAACTTTTAATCGGTCTACTACAGAAAGCACAAAGCGTGTGGATCCCCTATAACTGCTGGAGAAATCTGGCAGTTCGTTTCGGTTAATGGTCGACCATTAGTGCTCGCTGAGTTGGAATTTGGATTTATCTGCAAGACTTCTCCATGCGATTAAAGGTGTACGGTGTCCTCGTTCTCTTAGCGCATATAAGAATTTAAAATGACCGGAAAGGGTGAATTAGAAGAAAATGTATTCGTCACCCACAGAGTTTCATTTCCTCTTAAGGTACAAATGATTTTAAGTAAAGGTAATGATGGAAGAAAAGTGAATATGTTAGATCAGCTGCTTGTGTTTAAGTGAGTCACTAGGAACGTTCTTAAATTAATATGCAGGAAGGTAGCAGTTTTTTTCAAGTCTGAGACGTTTGATCTCACATTATGTTTCGAAAATATAAGAAATTATTTGATAAAATAAAGTTAATAGAAGTTTTATGGAAAATAATTATACATTTTGAGAACTATTTTTGTAATTTAAGACAATATATATATATATATATATATGTGATACCTAATGAAAATTTAAATGAAATATAGCTAAAAAAATATTTTCAATTATACCCAACTTTTTTTACACGGTGGAATAAATTAAAAAAATCTAAATAAACTTTCCCCCCGCGAAGCAAACCAGTTTTTTAAATGTTAATTATAACAAAGGTTTTTCAATGTTTTGAATATATTTTTCTCATAAACGTATATATATATATATTAAGTATAGATGTTACGTATATATATAACGTATATACAGTGGTTCCCAAAAGTGTTCGTGCACTTATTTTAATTGAAATAGGGCTCTACCCATTAATTAAAAGTAAACTTTCTGAATGAGATTTTAATAATTAGATCTATAATCTATTCGTAACAAAATTACATGAAATATTTTCAAAATATAGCGAAACTTTATTTTAAAAAAATTAATAATCAAGAAATGACAAACATTTTATCTCACGAAAGTCTTCGTACACTTAAACAAATCTTGACATATTAGTAAATATTTTCATTTTTCGTAAAAATTAATATCTAGTAGGATATCCTTTAGCATCCACAACAGCTTTTAAACGTCTGGGAATAGATTTTACTAGCTTTTTTGTAATTTGTATATCAATGTTCATCTATTATTCCATCATGACTGTTTTGAGTTCGCTTTTCGTTTTGTTGTCGTGTTTTCGTACTCTAACCTCCTGTTCTTTCCAACTGTGTTCTATGGGATTTAAGTCTTGCTACTGAGGTGGTGTTTTCAAAACCTGTAGACAGTTATAGAGACACCACAGGCGAACGTTGAGAGCTGTATGCTTAAGATCGTTATCATGATTAAAAATAAAGTTGTTTCCAATACCCACATTTTGGGCTGATAATTTTAAATTGTCTCTTAAAATATATAAATAAAGAGAATGAATCACTATCTCATCAATAAATACCCAATTACTTAGTCCTGATGCTGCCATGTACCCTCACACAAGAAGACCTCCACCGCCATGCTTAACTGTTCCAACTAAGTTCTTAGAATGAAGTTCCTCATTTTTTTCTTTTCCATACGGTTATTCGACCATGGGGACCAAAAATGTTAAATTTGCTTTCGTCAGCAAATAGGACATTATTCCAGTACGTTTCGGGTGTATTTATCGTTGTTTTTGCGAATGAAAGCCTAACTTTCTGTTTTTCTCTCTAACAAAAATTTTTTTACGGGCAGAACGCCCATGTAATCCAACTTCTCTGAGATCGAACAGTTTCAGGTGAAATTGAAGTAGAAAATGTTGCATTAAATTCTGCAGAAACTTTCACAGCACTCAAACGAGGGTTTTTCCCAAATTTTCTAATAATAAATCTCTCATCACGTTTAGCTAACTTTCTAGGTCGACCTTTCCTTACCTTACTTCCAATCCGATTTTCTTCTTTAAAGAGTTTTATCACATATTGCACTGTAGAATGGGATAAATTAACTAATTTAGCGATAATTCGAATTGATTTACTATGGTGAAAAATTATCAATTTTCGAATACTTTTTGTAATTTCTTTACGACTGTGACCTATTTTTCAATAATAAATAGAATATTATGAAGTAAACAATAAAAAATTAAAGCAAACGATTTTTTAAATGCCACCACAATGCAAAAATTGAAAAAAACGGCAAATGATCATTCTAATTTTGATGTTATCCAAAAATATTTCAGTGTACGAAGACTTTTGTGAGATAAAATGTTTGTCATTTTTTGATTATTAATTTCTTAAAAATAAAGTTTCGCTATATTTAAAAAATATTTCATGTAATTTTGTTACGAGTACATAATAATAATTCAAAATTTCAAGAGCTTCATTTTAAATATACCTTTCACATAAATGGTAATTAATAAATAAGATTTTATTTCTTGTCACTTTCTTACCACTTTATAACACTTCCTTAAGAATAATGTATATCGCTTACACAATTTTTCCGTAAATACTTTCTCGCCGTAATTGTAATCTTAATCGTTGTTCATAATAATCATCATCAACTAATTTTCTTAAATGTGGTTAAAGAAGACAATCAACTTTAACTTTTATAAACAAAAACTATAATTTGGGTTACTTTTGTGGAACAAAATGAAACAAAATTGCTTATTATGCAGTTAGTCTCTTTAGATAGTTTACAGTTCGACGATTTCTGTGCTCATTTCTAAGACTGACTATAAAAATTTGATGGTAACTATCATCTTTGTTTCAAAAGTAAACTTCGGAATTTTATCAAATAGTAAAAGCATAAGAACCTATATTAGAAAATAAATTTGTATGCATATTTTTACAAATGTAATTTTTGAATTGATGAGATCAAAATAAAAAGTACTAAAGGAGAATTAGATATCCCCTCCCAAACTATGTGAAATCAAAATAGTGTGTAAGAAATTCGAGTTCTTTAAAGAACATATGGTGAGGATGCAATTTATTTTTCACATTTCCTGCTTCAAAATTCTAAATGTCTGTACTAGCCTAATGAGTTTATGCAAAACTAAAAAAATGAATAAATAAAAATAAATAAAATCTGAAAGCTTTCAGATTTTAAATTACGCCCAAAGAGGCATTTTTTAACGTTTTGTGTGTTACCTTTATGGATTCAATATCATGTGCTTAAACCATAATATTTATGTCAACAGTAACATAAAAAAATATTTAAAAACAGCATATCTGTAGAATTTCCAATACACAGTCTCGCGCGCTAGAGGTAAAAATATTACGTCCCGGACAGGTTGCCATTGCTCACTTTGAAATCGTTAAGTTTGTTAATCATTAAAAAATTCATTAAATTTTTACAAAATATTAAACAGAAAATAAAACAAATTCGGAATTCAAAATCCAGGCGTCCATGGGCCCATGCTCGGGTAGAGGATTACGTTATTAGAAATTTGATGGCTCTAGGTACCTTAGTTTTTTTTACAATGCAAGAAACATATATGCATTCATGCAATTCTTCATATTTAATTTCTTTCAGTATAATACAGGCCGATAATAGTTGGTGTCAATAAATTAAAAAGTGATTCGCCGTTTATGGCGAAACGCCACAAAATGACGTTTTGAGACTAATATAAATAATTTTATATAAATTCCTCCTAATTCCAATTTCCAAAAATAACATTTAGAAAGAAAATGGAGGATTATATTTTTAAAAATTTTTCGATCGAACTGCAAAGCAATTTGATCAAAAAAGGAATATTCAAAACTTCTAAGCTATAGGAATATTCAAAACTTCTAAGCTATAAAATAATTCATATTTTTAAAAAAAATATACTGATTATATAATTAATTTGTAATACTGTCTCTTTCGGCTACAGAATTTTTCTCTAATTCTAGTACCTGGATACACTATAAGCGTACTTTCATTATAATATAAACTGTTAAACTAGCATAAGTTTATTCGCTGCTGGGTTACTAGTACTGTTTAAGCAATGTTATAAATTATAACTGCTAAGAGATCATGCAGTTTTTCAATTTATATATGTATCCCATTCTTCAAGTACTGAGTGTATGTGTATTGAATACTAATAAAAATTAGTACAGTGGAGATGTTTAAATGTTTTCACAATGTGCATATGCTTTAAACAAAAATATATAGTTTTATTTTTTTGCAACAATCTGTATAAGTTGCAAAAATGAAAGCAAATGGGATCTAACTGGGATTATTTTTCTCATATTTGAATATTTAGCTTATTCAAATATGAGAAAAATCCAGATAATTAATTATTCATTCAATTTTACGTAGACCACAGGCGTATTTACCACAATTAAGTAAGAAAATTTTCTTCCTCATTTATTGATTTTTATACCAGTAAGAGTTATGCAGTCTAACAATTAAATAAATATCATTTTCTTAAACCGAAATCAACTGTTGTTTAAGAAAAATAAGTAAAGTATTTTTTTTTTCAATTATTGATGTAATCTACTTTTATTTGAACTAAAAGCAATGAAATTTGTTAACTTCCACTCATTAGAGCTAAACAAAAACACAGACTGCAAATATTATCCTAGTTTCTTTTTCATTAACGTTTTCATTGGAAATTGTGTAAGAAAAACAACATAGCAGTTTGTGTATCAGATACATTGAACTAAAACAATTAAATAGCTTAAAAACACTAAAATATAAAATAAACCATTTATTTTTACATGTATTTGATATATTGAATAGCTTAAAAATACTACAATATAAAACAAACCATTTCTTTTACGTGTACTTGATAGATTAATAATACATACCTACATTTAATAGTTTTCTATTACATGCGCTCTTTTCACAGCTTAAAAGCACAATGATACAAAATAAATAAATCTATATATTGTATTGCACTATTCTTTTTATTACTTCCTTTTACGATATAAAGGAAGTATTGTAATTGCGAAAAATTTCGAGTATCAGATTTCAACGAAAATATCCATTTTGACCTCTCTCGAATCCATTTGAACTATGTTTTTGCGTGAAATCTATATGTACAGAGAGAATAAAGGATTTTTTTCCAAAAACGGATTGAAAATGGATTTAGGAGAGATTTTTTCGTGATTCTGTGCATACCTTCGTACGTATATATGTATCTCGTATAATTCAAAAACGAGTACCCTCAAAACGTTGCAATTTTGTATCTTTGACTGCTATAATATGTAGCTGTGCATCTCCCTTTTTAGTTGAAATGGGCCGCACACACGCACACACACACATATATATATATATATTTAGTGTTACACTGTTACCCGGCTTGGTGAGCTCAGTTTTAAATTCTTATTTCTTAGTAAATTGTGCGTTTTCGCTTTAAAAGTGGTGTGTTACCCGGCTTGGTGATCTCAGTTTTTAATTCTTATATGGTGGGAAATTGTGCATTTTTTGCTTTAAAAGTGATATGTTATTCTTATGTTCCGATTACGGTTTTAATGACTTTAGTTAATCTGCATGCAATAGTTGTAGAATTACCAACAATCTAAAAGTTCTTTGCCAGCAATTTAAAAGTGCTAAGCCTAACGAACTAACGTGTTTACATTGAAACGCTTAGTAGAATAGTGAATTAAGTCAGTTTCCTCACCTTCAATGTCTTTCTGTAGAATAGGACCAAAAGTAAACTTTCAGTTTTGTGCACGGAAAAATCTGTCTTCTTGCCAGCTGGCCGAATTGCCCGCTTTTTGCTTAACTGTTGTAACTGTATTTGCTGTTTTATATTTTTCTGTATTTTGCAATTTTTAATGAAGATGTTCTAAGTTTTTATGTATTTTTGCCTTGCCGTGAATTGAGAATTGAATTAATTGAATGAGAAACATACCTCTAATGAAATTTGTGGAAGTAGGTTTAAAGGAAATGCACCAAAAATAAGTATAATTTGATTGCCCGTACAAGGTAGTGTCGACATAAGATTTTTAACTATTCAGATCAGCTGGAAAGTTAGAGCAATAAATCGACAGTAGCTTAAGTTTACTTGATTTAGAAAGGACAACATGCATAGCTGAAATTTCACACAACTGATATTCCAACCAGTTTATCAATCCGAGAGCCGAAATTAAAACACTGTATTTAATTTTCTTTTCTAGCGATTCAAAATCTCGAAACAATTAGATCAAAGAAGAATATTTAAAAGATTGTCTTAGTAACTGGAAGTCGCAGGAAGGAAGCAATGAATTAAATTACGCTCTTGCTTTCCTTATTCGACGTTATAAAGGTCACAGACTACATTCTCTCACTTTTGGTTTATGTATTACATACATACCATCACGAATTATGAAGTCAACAACCGAAATCAAAACCTAAAGTGACACCCTCTTACTCAAAATAGTGAACATCCCATTAATTTCAGCTCCGAAAGCAATAAATTAACTGGCGCCAAGAATCTTTCACTTAAACTTTTCACTCCAACACTGTAAGTTTTTAATTTTGTAGTCTTAGTTGCTTTCAGAAGACGACGTTGATCTCTTATAGAATGAGATTATCTTTAATATATTAACTCTTGTAATACTTCGGAGAGAAAAATAAAATTTATAACCTTTTGAAAACTCTATTCGGAAAGTACGCTCATAATGCACTGCTTACTAATTCTTCTGGTATTTAATGAGAGACCTATTTTTCATCCTATAGCCAGAACACGCATCGTTTTTGTTTAAAAAAAACTAGCAAGTTTTCAGTAAGTCTGATATTTGCTGCACGCAGTTATCGTACATTAAGAAATTTTAATTAAAATTTATTTTATGGGATTTTTATTAGACCAAAGGGATTGTTCCTGAAGGACTATTGTTTTCGTTTTGCGATTTTGCGTTGAATAACTCAGAATGTCCGTTTCACTTTTGAATCTGTTGCCACCAAATATTACTTCGCTCTGTATTATATTTGAAGAAATTAAATAATCAAGAATCTGCATAAATGTATGCATGTTTCCCGCGTTGTGATAAAACAACCGTATCTAGAACCATCCAGGTTTGAATGACGTAATCCTAATGCGAATATGGGCATCTGAAAGCCAAAATTTGAAGTTTGGAACTGGTTTTATTATCGATTTTTTATTTTTTAAAACTTTAACGAATTTTTGATTAACAAACTCAAGGATTTGAAAGCGAGCAATGGCAACGTTGTACAGAAAAAAAAACATTTTTATCTCCAGCGCCTGAGACTGTGTGTCGGAAATTCTAAAGATATGTTCAATTTAAAATTTTTTGTGGCATTGCTCTTGAACTCAATTTTATGGTTTAAGTGCGAAGAACATGATATTTAACAAATAATGGTAATACACAAAATGTTAAAAAAACGCCCCTTTGGACGTAATTTAAAATCTGAAGCCTTTCAGATCTTTTTAAATATATTTTTATTTTATTTTAAATTGAAAAGATACCCAGGCTCTATCGCTTTTTTTTCTACCATGTTTGGAAGGAAAGCGAAGCTGAAGAAAATCCTTAGGACATAGATTTTCTGTTTACCTCCTAACTCATGATAGTGCATTATGTATCAGAACAAAATTTTAGAACAGTAAAACAATGTTTTTCGCTTGTCATCTAAGAAATAATAAGTGTATTTAACAAAATGACAGTGTGAGTTGTTATGTTTTATACTGTGTTATTATACTTAAGCCATCAACGAGATTATGTAATAGTTACTATAAAACTAGGCTTATATATAATTACTCTACATTTATGCCTGTATATTATTATTATATCTACTAGAATATGTACTGTATAGTAATTATTTTAGACTTATACCTAGAAGATGAAATATGAATAAAAAAGCTAATATCTAATGTTAAATATTTAGAAACAGTGATTAATATTAAACTGAAGTTTGAAAAATCAAGTTTTATTGTTTCAGTCAAATATCGTTTGTGCATCGCTCTCGCAATTGATTAAGATGAATGCATAAAGCAGAATCTTTTCTGAAATAAACATGAAGTATTTTTAAATCAGATTCTTAAAGTTTTATAATTAAATTTAAAATTTAATGCAGGTAGAGAGAGAAGTTTTACTCGTGCTTTTTTTAATTCTGTTTGAAAATTACATAAGATTTAATTGTTAGTTTTTCTTTAAAACAATAGGCATAAATACTGAGAAAAGATCCAAAATTTAAGGAAAGCAAGTGTAATATTATTAATATAATTAATAAACTTCTTAAATATTTGACAATCCTGTTAGAACCATGAGATAATTTATTAACTTATAGTAATAGTAGCATATCAGTTATATAGGGCAAACATAAACACTTAAACCATAATTTTATACTTTTAACTGAAACTTTTCCATTTGATTTGCTTAGAATAGTAACTACATCGAGTGTGATATACAGTATATTGAATATGACTTCAGGTTATGACATTATTTTATATCTCAGTGATGCCTGCCTGAAGAATGGAAATTTAAAGTTTTTATCAAAAAGAAAAGTAATGATGGAGTGAATGTTCGGATTCAAAATAACGTAATAATCGGGATTTTCCCTTGAATGGGAAAGAGAAAAATGGACTAAGTTATCTGGATCAGTTATTGACAGTTTTGGAACTTGAAGTGATAAGAGGAATGGCATGTTATTTTGGATGGTTTATATTTGATTGCACTATTATTGCTCTTATTATTATGTTTGAGTTCTTGCTATTTTTGCTCTTATTCGCGCTCAAAACATCAATTCTGGAAACAAAAGTATAACTCACTCCTGAAAAAGTTGAATACCCTGAGAAACAACAATGGTCAATGTACACGCCATAAAACTATTTCAACATACATCAAAGTAACGAATTTATTTTTTTTAATCCTTTCTTACAAATTTTATTCAAAAATGCCTGCGTTTGTCAATAACTTGGCTTGTAATCTACAACAAACTTAAATAACTGAAATGTATTTAAAAACTGAAAATGAGAAATCACAAATTAATCAAGAAAATATATCATCATTTTACTTTCCAGTGCCAGTACAGTTTTTAAAGGCATAAGAAAGAAATAAGAGTTTTATAAGGGAAACAGTCTGATCGCCCTTTAAGGAAAAGCACAAAAATTATCATAATGGGAATCTGAAAACATTAAGTATCCTTGCGAAGTATGCTTATGGACTTTTAATGACAAAAAATGTCATGAGTCTGTTTTCGTTGATGAATTGCTTTGCTTTTTGCCAGAATTTTTCTCCTCGGAGTATTTTCATTTTTACTTTCTTAGTCATGTAACCTTCCAGAAATGTCTATCCAAAAATTTTAAGGAGTATGAAAAATATTATTTAAACATGCTGTGTTTTTATTCATTGTTTATCGTATATTGTCTTATTAAATCATAAATCTTCAAAAATTAAAATATTTTTGGTAAGAATGTAATATGTATTTTCAGCATTCAATTGTTATTTAATTTTTAGATGACACTACTAAAATTGGTTGTTGATTTAATCATTTCTTTTCCCCGTCACTTTATTGGCAGTTCGAATATAAATCTGTTGAATTTTTTACATTTAAGAAACTTATTATTTTGTAATTAAGAAGCAATTAAAACTGAAATTTAATGCGATATTAAATTAATTAATGTAATCGTTTCTATTTAAGTATTCTTAATTATTTGTGTTTATTTTCATATTTCATAATGAATATGGTTGAACGATTCATAGAAACGGCCCTTTTAATGGCCACTTTTGTTCTGATTTGTAAAGCTGAAATGACTTTGAATTAATTCGAATTAAAAAATTAATAGGTTATTAAATTAATAGATGGAATCATTTTCATTTATGTATTCTTAATTCTTTTGTATTTATTTTGATATTTAAAGAGAGATTTTTAGTAGCACCATCTAAGAAAACAATAGCTAACCAAAATTATTGTATTATACAGGATATTACATCATTGCTAAATGTTTCGTGATTTTTATTTAAAAGTCTGATTTTCCATGTAGTCTAAAACATAATAAAAACTCCAATTACTTTACACTGTATCAATATTAACTTTTTAAACATCACTCTAGCAACTGTTGTGAAGACCAAGCACCAAGCACTCAAAGAGAAATTTTATATAGCTTTGTTAATATGATACGCACAAACAGAATTGAAAATATAATCATCATTTTGAAACTCCCAACCGCCACTATGTTCAGTGGAAGTTCGTCACGCTCAATATAGTACGTCAGCGATTTCGTAGTGCACTGATTCCTCAAGGAAAAAACTTCACCACCCTTTAAATCCTTTTAAGTATTGTAGTCCTTGTTAGCGAGTATATTTTTTAAAGTGCCTGTGATACACCAGCTGAAGCATGCACAAATTGTAATTGCTCACTGTTCCTTTTCTTTTTTTTATAAGTGGATGATCACCTTGAGTATTGATTGCTGATATCACATTAATTATCAGATTAACAAGCCTATCTTTAATGATGCATTAAGTTGCACGGCATGCCATATCCATAGCAGTATCACTAACAATCTGATTTTGATTTTTTATTTCCGAATTAAGTTCAGTACTTGAATTTTCTTTATAATAACTGAGAGTATGATATACCATGTGGAAACACATCTGTATATGGATCTATAGCATTAATTAAATGCTTTATCTTAGAGAATCTCCAAAAGTACCTAAGCAAAAATCATGTGTATAAAAGTATATATATGTATAGTAGTATATATATGTATAGTAGTATATATATGTATAGTAGTATATATAGTATATATAGAGATAGATATATATAGTTTTTAGATGAGAAGAAAAAAATTATTTGAAGTGGTATTTAAAATATAACTTTTAAGAAAGAATTATTCTTTACACTTACAATGTTCTATTTATTAATTTTATGTAAAAGTAATTTTAATTTATAAAAATTTTTAATAAATTTTTAATTTTTAATAAAGTAATTTTATATTTTTCAATCTCTCGCGCTTCAAAATTACCTAATGACTGTACACAGCGATTGGCACTGATAACGACTATATCGAATAGGCTGATAAAGCATAAAAAATATGCTTTTGAAAGACTGCCAGTTACCGACGTTCGATCAAGTAAACAACTTTATAAAAAGACGAATTGCTATTGGTGAAACGGTAAGGAAATGGAATGTGGTAAATAAGCATTTGTTATATAATATTTTAAGACCTTTATTTTGAATACTATCCATAATTGTGTTAAAAACAGGAAATTTTTTAATATTTCTTTCTCGTTTCAAGCCTGTGTAATTCACTTTGAGCTTAAGCTGATAATAGACAGACATGTACAAAAATATAGACTTATATAGACATTTGCAGAGTCATTGCGCTGTTTTGAAGCAGGAGACGTGAAAAATGTGCAATGCCCTGGCAGACACATTAACGTGGACTTCTCGAATACACATCGAGTGTGTTATCGTTACACCACGAAGGCGTGCTCGAAGTAGGAAGAAAATAGCTTATTAATACCACATTTTATATAGAGACATTTTATATATTTAAATGTAGACATTTTAAATCCTTTCGTTTAAGTTTAGTTTACTAAACTTCAACGTATTTGATATTTAAATTTTATGATTTTGTTCATTTGAATGTCGGCTCAAAATGTATTTCTTTGAAGAATAGAGACATATAGCAATGCCCCTTGAAACGCATTTTCCTATTTTCCAATAGACACGTTAAATTATGAATAATTTCCAAACAACTATAGATACAGAACAGGCAAATCGACAACCTTGTATTCGGCATAGATTTTGTAAAATCCCAGTCGATTTCGAGGGCAAAACGAGTCCTCCTTCATTAGGAGCAAAAAATTCTGCAAATCGAGAAAGCGAATGTCGATCATATTTATGCGCTAAAGGCAATCAATGTAAGGAACCGATAGCGCCATCTGTCGACAGAAATAGTAACATAAAATGAAGGGGTGAGTTAGTAGAATTTTAAAGGCATTAGGCAAGACTGGATTGAAATTAAAGTCATTGACTAAACAGGATACATTTTTGTGAAAGTGAAAAGCTTCAAGAAAATCCAATTCCCTAATAGAACCAGCTTTCTGGATAATTTTACCGGAACCCAAATCAAACTTGTGGTTGAATTGTTACTATTTCTGCCGACAGATGGCGCTATCGAGTCCTTACATTGGTTGCCTGTAGGGTATAAATATGATCGACACTCGCTTTCTCAATTTGCAGAATGTTTTGCTCCTCATGAAGTAGGAAGGACCTGTTTTACCCTCAAAATCGATTGAGATTTTACAAAATTTAGGCCGAATACAAGGTTGTCGATTTGCCTGTTCTATTTTCCAAGTTGGCGTGTTTCTCTTGCGTCTTGAACTGTAAATATATTCCATAGATATATAACTATATTTTAGATGTAAGATAGCAGATCATTTCAAAACGAAAACGCATTTTTGTGATGCTTAACGTATTCCCTTAATCTAAAGACAGTTTCAAGTATAAAATTAGGCTGATTTAAATTTTTTATTATCATTGAAATTTAATCTGAATCTAAAGCTAAATCTTCCCTGATTCTGAATTTTAGTTATCCAAGTTGTTCATAATATCTCACATGTATCTGTCATTTAAAATATTCTGCTTTATTTCCTGACTTTGAAAGTATTTGTATATAAGTGCATGAAAGAAAGCTAAGCATAGGGTAAAATTTCCTTAAATTTAATTTATTTGTATTATAAAAAGTTTAACTGACAAGAAATTGTTTTGTTTTAATTTTTTTTAATTAAGTGCAGAATTGTTTTACTACTTCATGGCAAAAAGGTCTGCAAATTATCGCAATAAAATATGATAAACATATTAATTCTCAGCTCCATATCAATAATATCATTTCGATGATGATATTTGAATTTAATGCCCTTTTACCATATAATTTACTTTTCAGAAAAGCTTATTTGGATACCTTGTTGTGAAAATGATTTTGCGATGTAAAAATAAGTCCTAATCATAAAAAATAATTGGAAAAAAAATTTTCCCTTCCAAAGTGGAAACATAATAATAAATAAAAAGTTTAATTAATTTAATGAAATGTAATAATAAGCAAAACGTTAAATTAAATTAATGAAAGGTTTTCAGTGCGATATAAAATATGAACAAATTAGCTTGCAGTTAAAATATTTTCCCTAATTCAAATTTTGAATGGTAGTTTTAATTCTCCTAGTAATTGATAAGACCACAGATGCTCCGTAAAGACTAATAATCAGTGTGAGCCTTGAAACAAAAGTGCATTAATTTCCTGAATTAAATTGATAAAAATAAAAAATTAATTAATTAAAAAGGACATAACATGGCTAATGGGAGAATGAAAGATAGAAGGATAAAAAGCAAATAAAGATTCCTCCCTTTTTTACACCTTTTTCGACACACTGTAGCATCGAATATTTAAAAGATTATGTTGAAGCCACATACAAGGTGTTTCAGAAAATGGGTTACGAACTTTCAGGAGAAATACAGTACACTTAGACGATGGAAAAATACATAGCAACGCATAGTCGGAAACGCTTTTCTGCCGCGGTAGTGACAACACAAAGCACAAGAAAGGAAGGACACGAACAGGGTGACAATATAAATTTATTATGCTTAGCGCAGCGGAAACTAATTACAGCCGATCGTGATTAAAGAAGGTGTTCGAAATTTCTACCCGCACCGTGATTCACAAACCGTGCGTCATGTATTTTCCGCGCAGTCTTCCATTCGTGATGCAGATCTTTCATATGCCGGATATGAGAGGCCTACATCACGGTCTGCAGTTGTAATTTGGAACACCTTCTTTAATGATGATCATTGTCTGTTTTTGTTTTTATTTGTCGGTTTCTGCTGTAATAAACGTAATAAAATATATTTCGTCACACCGTTCGTATTCTTCCTTTTTTGTGTTTTCTGTCATCATTACCCACCAGTAAGGCATTTCCGGCCATGCATTGCTACGTGATTTTCTGTCGTCTAGGTGTATTCTATCTGTTCGGAAAGTTTGTAACCAATATAAACGTTACCCTGTATAAGTAACGTTGTCTGTCGTCAAAGGCTCTGGGTTGGGTTGACGGAACGGCTTCAAGCACAAAAAGGTTGCTTTTGTCACTGAAGCTGTTCAGCACAAAAGCAACGTTTCGCACTTGTTTGTAATTATCTACGTCGAAAGTAAAACAACACGCAAGAACAGTCATCGCACAGCTGTTCAAGCTATTCAATGAACATAGATAACTGCATTTAAAAAATGCTATTATCTAGGTCCAAACATTTATTATTATTTAAGAAAAGCATAAAAGCTAAAAGTAAACTGAAATTTTCAAACTTCTCTTTTAAACAGTAGTTTTTAAATAATATTCCGGTAAATTCCGAATAAATAAAAGTATTGTTTCGATTGTTTCAGGCATGGTTTGTTATAGCAGGTTATGGCAAAGCACATTAGGGCTATCTGCCTAAGAGGAATTCATGGAGGACATTCTAAGAAAAACTGCTTTGAATACACTTTACACATAAGGAAAACCACAAAAACTCCCATGTTGCCAGGCTGTTCGCCTAAAATCGAGTGCATGTTGCGATTACCAGTGATTAGCGATTTTACCGCTCGGCTGCTAATGGGCTTCAAAAAGCTCAGAGAAACTGCTTCAGCGCGGTTTTTTTTAATGTGTAAAATCATCTTCTAGTCACCATCGAAAATAACGTCTATCGCAACACATGCACGCTTGGTCTGGCATTC
>KK117174.1:281514-418275 GCA_000611955.2 Stegodyphus mimosarum
TTGTTGCAAGCCTGGCTTTACATTTGGCAGACTGGTTGTCGCTTCATTTTTAGTAACTTGGGTTGTCCGAAAACCTTAATTTCGTAGATAGATTGATAACTGATACTGGGAACAGGATTTTTAGAGGATGAAGAATTTAGCAAATAAATAAGCTTTGACACGACAGATCTCAGTTTCTGACTTGAAAAATTCCTACATCTTTGCTCAAGCATTCTCGAAATTAGTTATTGCATCGAATGTTCAAATGATACACTTAACCTGTTTGTTTTACAATACGAACTACACTATTCCAAATGATACCCCTCTATTTATTTCTTTTGAAGAGCGTACAACGCAAAAAAAAAAAAAATTGAACAGTTCTATATCTCCCGTTCTACTGGGCTGGTTGACGAAATTCATATTGCGTTTTTCATGTCTCGAAAGCGCGACTTAGGATATATATTAGATTTATATATAGTATTGTTCTAACGTAGGTATTTTGACACAAAATGGGTCTTTTTCTGAAATAACATATCATTGTTTTCCATATTTCGATTCTACGACTCAAACTATGCCTAAATATTAAATTTTATAAAATTTGGTTCGTAATTTGCGGAGAAATTCAAAAATTTATCTTGGCGCATTTTTTTTCAGTTCGAGCCTAGAATAACTCACTTGGCGAACTTCTTAACATATGGCAAATTATTTCCCTTTCCCTTCCATTGTGCAGGAGGGGGGAAAATGTACATCATTCCTACCTTTTTACATTGTGGAGGAGCAGAAAAAAAGTCACATCATTCCCATTTCAAATAATTTTCACAAAGTGCGTAAACCACATTTTCGTTATCGTTCGTTATGCCAAATTTCAAAACGCGCCAATATATAAATTCACATATATCTTCGGAAATTTTGAACAAAAAGCTCTAATTTTCTTCAGGTATGCTTAGAAATGCACGTACTTTAAGAAGATCGTAAAATTTTTATAGGTTGTATTTCAAAATTTTTTCGAAAAATTTATAAAAATAAATCATAAAAAACGGGTGAATTTTATTTGGAATGAATCTAAATTTCGAACTGTGTAGAAAGGAATCAAATAAGTTTTATAAAAAAAAGAGATATTAATAAATGCATACCAAATTAAATTAACACTGAGGAGTTAAAATTTTGAGAGCTAATTTTTTAAAAATAACTCGTGCGATTTTTAAAAAACTTGGGAGTTTGGTATAATTTGAGTCGTAGAGTCGAAATATGGAAAACAAATTTTCATGTCATTTCAGAAAAAGCCCGATTTTCTGTCGAAATACCTATATTTGAAGAATGCTATATATAAATCGAATACATATTACAAGTCGTACTTTCGACTCATGAGAAACGCAATTTAAATTTAGTCAGTCGGCCCAGTAGAACGGGAGATATAAGAACTGTTTTTTTTTTCCCGCAGTGTACGTTAACGCCAATAGCTGAATTTGGCCAACAGCTGCCAAATTCAGCTACAAGTTTCATGCGCGTGGCATGACATTTCTGTGATCATTATAAGGTAAGGAATGTATCTGCAAATTGGTGAATGTGATTTTGATTTTCATATACACATATAAATAAGATGTCGTGAATATTTAATTTACTACTGTCTGAGGTTTGTCTGCTGCTTTACTTTAACGTTCTCTCTAAAATGCATAAAAATTTTTTTTTAACTTCTTATAAATTTAATTTTGATTTCTTTACAAGGATATGTAACGCAGAAGGCGTTACAATTTTACAGAGCATAATTTTATACAGCTTAATTTTGTTCCTATCCTTCCTCCGCTGAGACAATGAAATTCTATAGTTAAGACAATTTTTGGAAGTAAGTTGTACTTAAATACTATATAGTTCATTCCTGTAACTCTACATCGTAGAATGAATATACTTCAGAGCCAAAGATTCCGTTTAACTATGATCTTCACATTCGCTTTTACTTAGATAAATGGTTTATTCATTAATATCTCGAATGGAATAGATTACCATTCTCTTCTACTCAGCATAAATTAATGTGATATCAATTCAAACCAGACTTCCAATAAATACAAGCAATAAATTCAGAGGATAAGTCATACATCACAGCCTTCTTAGTGGAGAAAGGGTTTGAAATTAAATAGTTTTCGTGAATTATTCTCAAGAGTAAATGAAGAATTAAATTAATTCAATACTATGCAATTTATCTGTTAATTAGGTTTAACTATTTCTGTAATGTTTTATCTTTATTTGAACGGGAATGTTTGTAAATGAATATGAGTAAACGCTCCTATTCAACAATTAATAAAATGAACAAACACGATCCCTCGTTGAAACTCATGGGTGGGAGAGGTATATGCGTATTTAACTGAGTTTCGAAAACACTTTTATGATTAATCATCAAATTATGCAAATAAAAATTTAAAAGGGTGAAAACTAAAGTTGATAATACTCCTTACTCTCATCTGGCACAACGTAATTCTCCTACTCAGATTATGCCTAAATATAAAATTTTGTAAAATTTGGTGAGCAATTTACGGAGAAATTCAAAAATTTATCTTGGCTTATTTTTTTCAGTTTGCGCCAAGAGTAATTCGTTTGGCGAACTTCTTATACCATACTTAATTTATACTATATATTTATAACCGTACACATATTGTTCTTTCTCTGAAATGTAATCGTTAATCACCAAACTAATTTTTATTTTGCCCTTTAAGCTAGTTTCTAGTTTAAATTAGGAGTTTTTATTTTGGTCATCAAAAAAAAATAAATAAAAATAAGACTGAAATCATTTAATTTGCACCAGAATAGCTTTTAGAGAAATTTTGCACAAATATGTTGACTATATTGCTTTCAAATAATTAGAATATTCGGAGTATTTTGCAACTGGAATTTTCACACTACAAGAAGCATGCAAATTCCTAGTGCTTTTTATTATGCAAATATCCTAACCTAAGCTTTAGCAAACTTTTTTCAGCTGAGGATCAAGCTCAATAAAATATGTGCATTAAGAAGATGTTTCGAGTCACAGATATTTTCATTTTAAAACAACCTTTTTTGGCGAGTAAATAAGCTAACTTTTAAGATAGAATAACACACCGAACAAATATTAATTTAGAAGTCAAACAACAAAAATCAGCGTTATATTTTCAAATTTTCACAGTACTCGTTTCGATGATTTTACCGAACCTCAGCTGCAAAAGCGCAAATGACTGAGATAAGATATAATGATTAGATAAGATAAGATAAGAAAGCCTGGACAGGAGACAAGCTACTGGCGACATCTGTTGATGAAACTAAAAACATAATTTCTTTAAAGGCTGAAGGCAAAAATGGATCGGAATTAGGGTCGTTAACTAGAACACAAAGATTTTTTTGAATGTGAAATGCCTCTAGAAAATCCAGTTCACCAATGGAAGATGTTTTTTTTGAATAATTTTGGCAGCAGAAAAATTGAAAGTGTGATTTTCCGACCAACAATGTTGGGCAACAGAAGACTTCTGTGTTTCCTTTTTTCTAACATATGCCTCATGTTCCTTAACACGAAATTTTAAGGCTCTCTTAGTTTGGTCATTGTAAATTAAACCGCACTGGCAAGGAATCCTGTAAATACCCCAGGAATTCACATACGGAATGGGGTCCTTGAGTATGGAACTCGGAATTTTATTGATGGGAGAATAAACGACCCGAAAGTTAAAGTTCTGTAAAATACGTGCAACTTTATAGCTAATTGATGGAAAGAAAGGAATGACAGCAGAATTCTTATAATCTCTTAAAACAAAATTGGGCCTTTTGGTGTGTTGAGATGAGAATTTATTAACTGCTTAGTTAATAATATAGGGTGAGAAGCCCCTGTCAATAGCTACTGCTCTTAAATAATTTAGTTCTTCATCGAGGGCTAGTTTGGAGGAGCAAACTTGAAGAGCACGGAAAACATAGGAATAAAATGAAGCTAACTTTTGTTTAGTCGAATGACATGATTTGAAATGTGGTGGAAGGCAAACCGATGAAGGTTTACGGCAAACCGTAGTACTGAAGTTGGATGTGTTACGTGTGAGCAGAATGTCGAGAAACGGAAGAGAATTGCAAGTCTCAAGTTCAAAAGTGAATTGAATAGCAGGATCAATGGAATTCATTGTTGAAAGAACTTTATTTAAACCATCTTTATTACCTTCAAACAGGGTAAAATTTATTACTTTCAAACAAGGTAAAAATAACGTCTACGTGCGGAATCATACCGGTAAGTTTAAAGTTTCAAACAATTTTGATTCATAATAATGCATACAGATATCAGCCAGGATGGGACTGTGGGGCTTCCCATGGCTAATCCCTCAGTTTGCTTGTAATATTTATTTTGGAAAACGAAATGCGTTTGTTTCAAACAGAGTTGAGTGAGAGAAAATACTTATCAATTTCGATGCAAGAGAAATGAAATTCGCGAAGTCTGGTTTCTAGACATCTTAATGCACCCTCCACTGGAACATTGGTGAATAATGATTTTACATCAAAAGAACCATGACTAAATTTCTAGGAGAAATGTTTTCAACTTTTTTTACAAACTCTATTGAATTTTTTATGGTGTAAATGTTATTGTCTAATACAGTTCAAAATCTAGAAACTAAATATTTATATATATTTTCGTATCCGTTAGCTAATTAGCCTAGAAACAGCCGTTAGCCTAGAAATTTACTCATGGTTTCTTTTAATGTGAAATCGTTATTCACTAGTGTTCCAGTGGAGGGTGCATTAAGATGTCTATAAACCAGACTTCGCGAATTTCATTTCTCTTGCATCGCGATTGACGAGCTAATTTCTCTCACTCAACTCTGTTTGAAACAAACGCGTTTTATATTTTGTTGTCATTCATTCCCTTCTTTCTATCAATTAGCTATAAAGTTGCACGTATTTTACAAAAATTTAACTTTCGGGTCATTTATTCTCCCATCAATAAAATTCCGAGTTTCATACTCAAGGACCCCATTCCGGATATGAATTCCTTTGGTATTTACAGGATTCCTTACCAGTGCGGTTTAATTTACAATGGCCAAACTAAGAGAGCCTTAAAATTTCGTGTTAAGGAACATGAGGCATATGTTAGAAAAAAGGAAACACAGAAGTCTTCTGTTGCCCAACATTGTTGGTCGGAAAATCACACTTTCAATTTTTCTGCTGCCAAAATTGTTCAAAAAACATCTTCCATTTGTGAACGGAATTTTCTAGAGGGATTTCAGATTCAAAAAAATCTTTGTGTTCTAGTTAACGACCCTAATTCCAATCCATCTTTGACTTCAGCCTTTAATTTCGCTCACTCAACTCTGTTTGAAACAAACGCGTTTTATACTTTGTTGTCATTCATTCCCATCTTTCTATCAGTTAGCTATAAAGTTTAAAGAAATTATGTTTAGTTCTGTTTTTATCAACAGATGGCGCCAGTAGCTTTGTCTCCTGTCCAGGCTTTCTTATCTTATCTATTCATTATATCTTATCTTGTTCATTTGCGCTTTCGCAGCTGAGGTTGATGGTTCCGTAAAATCATCGAATCTAGTCCTGTGAAAATTTTAAAATATAGAGGTAATTTTTGTTGTTTGACTTCTAAATTAAGATAAATTTTGTTGAGAAAATAATTACAATCGCTTTAAGCTCTACACATAAAATTTCAAAGTATTATAAAAACAAATATAGCCGAATGAATTTTATTTTTCTTTGACAGCAATTGCAATTTTTTCGATAGCAAATTGCTCTTCGATAGCAATCGCTCCCTTAATTCTGAACTTGTAACGTCAGTTTAGTCAAGTCTTGTTTAGAGTTGATCATCTTAAAGAGAAATACAAGCCTCTGAATTTCGGTATTTATGCTGCTTCTGTTCTTAGCTAAATAAATTTCATGTGTGAAAATATTTGTTCGCATTTATAAGTCGGACCAAATGCAGACAAAATGCCAAAAAAAATTTTTTTCGCTACTGAATTTATTCTTGCGCTACTAACCAAGTACTATACCTCCGACTGAACTGAGATTTTGGTTTGGTTTGGTTTATTTGATTACGGCAAAGCACTTTGGGGCTATCTGCTTAAGGGCAGGGATGCCTTGGTTGGGGATTTTCTAGGTAAAAGTGGCTCGTATACACATTACAGGGGAAAAGCATGAAATTGACCCTACAGCCAGCCTGTTTGCGGAATGCGAACATCGGTCCAAACTATCAGTGTTCAGCGACTTTACTACTCGGCAGCTGTTGGGCTGAGTGAGCTGAGGTATCAACGTCAGTGTTGCCAGACCTTTGTTAAGGAATTATGGATCGGAGTTACCAAACTTATAGATTTCTAGTTGAAATTATGTTAGTGTTCGTTACTGCAAATTTGTAATCAAATAAAAATTCTATCGCTATTATTTATTTTCACTTAATAATTTATATATTCTTTTCATATTTATATTTTGTTATTTATTTTTATATTTTGTTTTCAGTACTGAAGTGGGTCATTTGAAATTATGAAATCTGTCACCCGCGTGTCATAGGTTACCGAGGTCTTAATCGCTTGCGCTACGATTGTTTTACTAACATTTGAAAATATCTTTCCCTTTGTCCTCCTGATGCGATGTGAGTAATTTCAGTTAGAAAACAGAAGCTGGCAAAAGCATGGTTGGTCGAACCTGTTTATTGAAAACCTAATCACTCTAGAGAAGCTTCCGAACTAAAGTATGTTGATGACTCGATGATTCTTCGTCACCATGCTTTATTCAACTGCATCTCACTTTTTCTCCTCATTCACATTAAGTGGTTTGGGAAAACGTAAGGTACAATACGCATGTCTCCCATCTATATCCTTGCGATATAGTGATCAGCACAGCCAGCTTTCCAGCTTACAGTTAAAAGACCTCAAATTCAGTGATTCGTTTCCAGAAGATGATTTTTCAAACTACTCATTCTCAAAAATCCTATTACCTCCCTAAATTCTGTTTGTTTTAACCTTTTGAAAGTTATGATCGCCATTATTCAGGCATAAGATTATTATTCAGGCAGAAAAGTATTTTAAATAACAGACAGCAAAGATTATTATTGCTGTCTGTTATTTAAAATACTTTTCTTTACTTTTGTTAACTATTTTATTATCATGGATATATTAAAAAAAGATTAAAACCGAAAATGGTACTAATCAGCGCTGTTTAAATACCGTTTTTCACAAGCAAAACTGAGATGTGCCTCTCACATAGTGAAAAATATTGGAAATATATGCAAATGTTTAATATTTAAAAAATATAATAATCCATAGCTGCTTATTCCAAACGCTTTGTATGTATTACAATGTATAACTATTTTGCGCCAAACTAATACATAATATTTCATTCCCATTTCAGGTAGCCTGTCATCTATTACATCCAGCAGGTAGCCTTGGTCGTCCCACCCACAAGAGTGCCTATGCAACAACACATTGACCAAGAGAATAAGTGCCACTGGAAGACTTCTCTGCTCTCCTGCGTCCTTCCCTCACAGCTGAAAATGGAACAGCCCGTAATGGAAGTTAAAAAAATTATGATCATCACTGGTTTTTAATTATATTTGTGATAATTTAATTTTACCTTGAGATAAACTGCGTAAAATACTCATTTCTAAGTTTCTGAATTGACAATTTTTCTTTCGATAAGTTTACAGTATTCATCACGTTTGTTCGAACTGCCAAAATTTCAATGGGGAGATGTAAAAATTATCCTCAATGGTTTTTTTTATGGCAAGGCCTCGTAGCCTATCTTTAATAATAGTTATGCTCCCAGTTCTGAGGGATAACTGGTCATTAGTCCATTATTCATTATTCATGATCGTAACGGTCCATTTTATTGCGGGCGATAATGTATTTTAAACATTTTGTTTCCCACAGCAAAATAAATAGACTCATTTGTTTTGCTATGCTATTAAACCATTCTAAATTTATAGAGAAAATCACATAAAATTTTAATAATTTTGGATGAAATAAACAGTTTATTTGCTCAGAAATTATTGTTAATAATCTTTTATTTCTTGTATAGATCTTATAATTTTTATAATAAGTATATTAATTGAAATGAAATTCATACTTTTATAAACACTATTAACATTTCAGTTATAAGCAGATAAAACATAGTTACAAAACTCTTCTTAAAAGCTTTGATTATTAGGTATATATATTGCGTTTTTGTTAATCTTTGGTGAGAAACAAAGAAAACCGATGCGTTATTTCATTTTACATTCATAATTAATAAACTATATATAACAATGGCCAAGAAATATGAATTTGAAGGAACAAAGTAATCTGTAACTCGTCAAGAAAGAGCACTGTTAAGGATTTACCTAGGTAAATTATTTTTAAGTTTCAAATAGTGTATTTTATTAAAATCATGACTGTTTCCGTAATAGTTAAATTCGGATAATAGGTCTAAATTTTCTTAGTTTTTTAATGGCAAATTTAATTATTTTACAGCTTGCAAGAGCTCTGAGTTTAATATTCTCAAATACTATTTCAAAAAAACTTTATCCCACAAATATAAATTAATAGTCCAGTAGTTAATAGTAAATTACAGTCCTTTCCTTTTTATTGTTTCCCAGAACACGGAAGGCGATGTCTAGTACGGAAAGGATTCTGATGTATTTGTGTAACAAATGACTGATAGTTCTCATATTAGTAACCTGTAGGATAAGTCAAAAAACGTATTGTAGCACAGCAAGCTTTGAAGTATTATTTTTTTAAGAGTTATTGAATATTTAATATCATAGAAATCGTTTTACATGCCATAATGTAAGACTAAGTAAAATCGAATTGTATAAAAATTAATGAAAAATAATGTTAACATTATTAAATTATACATTTTAAATACAAAACAGAAAAAGTACTGAAGTATATAAATATGTTTAAAACCAAACCCTCAAGAAATACTTTAATAATATTATGTTTCCGTTCCTTTTTAAAACTTCACTGAGTCGTCATGGCATGGATTAAAAAGGATTTTGATAGATAATCGATTTCGTTAATTTCTTAAGTTCACTTACTCTGGAATTTTAAGTTTATCAATTCTATCTTCAAATGACCCTAAAAATGTTCGATAATATTGAAATCTCGACTCTCGGCGGGAGTTTTGATTATATGGGAACAGTTATACAAAATCTATGGTTGACACATATGATCATTATGCTTCGGATCAAAATTCTGATAAAGTTTGTAGTGCAGAAATACGTCCATTTTTTGAGCGCGATACATCAAATTTTACTTGAAGTACTCAAATACATAAATTTATCCATTTTACCATTTCTAAAATGCTGACACAAAATCCAATGACACAAAAACTCGTACTGGTTATTTCTATCACATTTTATTCACAGAGTACGATTGTTCCTTTTACGTTGAAGACTAGGGTTTTCACAATGCCATTTCTTTGTTATCACTCCTAAAAATATTTATTTATTAAAAATTTACATGGATCTACAAATATAATTGGATTTTAAAACTCTTGTAGCTTTTCAATATGTGTCTCAGCGAAAGGTAATCATGCCCTTAGATTTGCTTAATAGAGAGATAGCTTTCTTACAGAGAGATGGCTCTATTCAACCATGAAAATTAATTCTTTTTAAATATTTCTCTCAGTTCCTTCCTTAGCTGACCTGATAAATAGTTCTTGAATATCTAAAGTTATTTTTTAGGATTATGAATAATATTTCTAACAAGCCACCTTTTTTAGTCCAGTGAAATGCCTTGGACACCCTGTTCGTTGTTTGTTATCAACCAAATTTGTTTCAAATTTGTCACAAGATATTACTAATAATAGATTTGTTTACGTTCAATAGTTTACTTATTTTTTTACTCAGATTTTCCACAAACTGGCAAAAGATTTTGTTTTCTCATATCAAAAGAAATTACAGACACTTTTTGACCATGCTAACAAAATAACTCTTCAAACTTTATTCTTTCCCGATTCAAAATTCTTTTTGTAGGCGTTTTAAAGGAAAACATCTGCCAGAATAATCTATTTGTCTTATTTGTTACCTCAATCTTTCAATACATTTTCGCCTTAATTTCTCATTTAATGTAAAGCTATTTTAAACTTCACATTTATTTACTATTTTTATTTTATTCTATTCATAGTAAGAGATTTATCAGAGTATTTAGAAACAAAAAAACAAAAATCGACTTAAGAATTAGAACAACAGCTGAATTTCATGTGCTCCAATACTTTTTTGAGCCACTATATGTAATAAGACTCTACACATAAGACAAAAAACTTAATCCAGATAAATTGTCAAACTATGCTGGAGAGTATACAATTTATAATATTACTTAAAGATGCAAGCGAAAAATGTTTATTTTCATTAAAAAAATACTTTTCATTCATTTTTCTGAATTGCAGAAAATGTATTTAAATTTCAAACTTTATAGTAACATTTATATTTTTATAAGCATATTTGAAAAATAAACAATAAAAAAATTAATAATAACGGAAGGGACTTTTGTTTTCACTTTTTAGAAAAGAATTCTATAAGAAGTCATTTTTCAAATAAAGCGTTTGCAACGAAAGGAACTGACAGATAAGGTAAAATGAAGTACTGAATTGTCAATACAGGATGGAAATGCACGCTGTTAAAAGAACGAACAGTTTTAGGATGAGATCAAAACTGATGACGAAAAGCCAAAATGAGTTAAATATACAAATTCAGAAAAAACAGCGTTGTGTAATCAATAAAAGAATTAACAAAAAAGTTGAGGATATTATTTTTAAACTAGTGTTTTTTTACAAATTTCACACTGTTAGCAATGCTGCACCTCTAATTTAATAGTTTTAGATTAAAGCATAGGTACTATTTGTTCCTTAATTTGTGTAGACTTTTAATTCAATCTGGCAACAGCATGAAATCGTTTGGATCCTCATTCTAAAAGAAATTTCCTTCTACTGCTCTTTGCGTTATGTTTTGTGATATGTAAGTTAATTTTCTTCTTAATTTCTTTCTGGTATATTATTGTTAAACCCATTATATAAACCCAGAACTGCTGCATTTAAAGCAATAATGAACGTCATACGTGAATAAGACACATTTTCCTAAATTGAAAGATAATGAGATTTCAAAATGGAGAAGGCAAAGGAAAGTAATACTATACGCACCCTTTTGTTTGAAAAACTTTATTCTTATTCAGTTTACGATTATTTATAATATGCAATGTTTTAAATAATCTTAAGAATCAACTTAAAAATTGTATTTGGCTCATTTTCAGCAAAAGTTGTGCACAATTAAATATTCTTCCATAATGATTAACAATGAAAGAAATATTATTTTATAAGTATTTCCATTTTAATATTCTGTACTTTTAAGTATAATTAGTATTGTTCCAATTTTCATTTTGATACTATCTAACGAAAGGTGCTTAGAAGTAATTTAATGTACAACCTAGTACTTTTAATGAATACCACCACATCTTATCCTTATTAAAAAAAATTAAGATTATCACATGAAAAAGTATTTAAACGAACACTGAACATGTATTTTACCTTCAAATCAGCAAATGAAAATTGGAACGTCGCTACCTTGGAAACAAAACACACACTGGTAAACTTTTATGCGAGAAACATACCCATACAAAATCCAATATTTAATACTAAGCAATCACATTTTATTTTGTATTATTTTGTATTAAAATTCTATATTATTATTGATTTTACTTTTACTTTGTTAGGTTACAAATTTTACTTTGTTAAGTTCTATGTAAAGTCGTTTTGAAAATAGTATTTTAAAGTGGCATTACTTTATCTTAAAATATACAATAAATTTTCACTGTATATTATAAAAAATACATTTCTTACATTAAATTCAATTAATCTCAAATTTTATCTCTCCTTTTCACAGATTATACGTAAATATTTGTTTTGTTTTCTCATAAGTCAAACTATTCAGACATAAACTACTCTAATAGCAGTAGTAAAATTCAAAATATAATATCATTTGAAATAAAACATGTTCTGCTTCTTTTACTATTAGAAATAATGAAATGAGAACAAATGAAAGCAATTTTTGAGAAGCTATGAACGTATCTTCCCACAGGACACATTTTCCCAAATTAAGTTTATCAAGCTTGCGTTTCACACATCCATCTAAAGAGCAAATAACTATCGCAACAAATAAAAGCGAAAATAAATAACTAATGAAGCAATTAACAGTTAGCAAATAATAAAAAAGGCTTCTATTAAATACTTTATCACAGAGTATTTAAAATCAGAATCCGCGACTATATACACCAAAGGGAGTTTTTATAGACATTGGATGTGTTTAAAAACAAACGGAAAAAAACTAGCACTTTCAAGCAAAAATAAAATACTTTTTTAAACTCCTTTGGGAAAGTATTATATATACAAGTTTATTGAATTAATTTCATTAGCTTTATTTTTTGCGCCATTATGAATAGAAAAGGGACTAAGAAAGGTGACTGAGACTTCCTGTTTAAAGTTATAAGCTAATTATAGTATCACATCTCCAACCGACATTAAAATTTCATGCTAAGATTACATATTTTGCTTTCCTGAAACAAATTTATTCCAGCCTGCAAAAAAATATGCAATGCGCTTTTATTTTTTAATGTCACACTTTCTTTTCTTTTTTGAAACTCTCGACATATCAAAAAATCTAATTTTATTTCTCACTTTTATGGTGAATGCATTCATGATTTTTAATGGAATATCACAACAATTGAATAATATATCGCGTGTTTTCCAACCTTACGCGTTATTTTAATGTTGCTAAAACATGTGGTTTATGACACTATGGGAAGGAATGCAGGAGAATAACAAACTGTGTTTATACACGCAGTACCGCCCAAGTTGTCAAGTTATATGTAAGCCGGTTTTCTTTGAAAAGACTTTTCCATCGAGAAAAAATATACAGTTTCATCTTTGAAACTCACGAATATTTGATATACAAATCGAACTCCATGCAATTTTAATAAATGTAACAAAAATGTTGTTGTAATTATTAAAAATTATTTTAAATGCATTTTCCTATTATTTAGAATTCATATGATTAAATTTTTATTTGAAAAATTAATTTTAAAAATTGTGATTTCTGAGTTAAGAGGTAATGTGATTATAATGATGAATATTTTGAATTAGTTTAAGAACTCCAATAATTTTGAATATTTTTATTCCATGAAACTTTTATCCTTACTCAGAAATCCTAAAATATACATTAAATGAATACATTTCTAAAAAAAAGAAAGCTATCTATAAAAACTATTTTGTAGTTTGCTCACTCAAATGAATTAAGAAAGTTTTTCAAAGCGTGAAAATATTTCATCTTGATAAATGTTCAGATATTGAATTATATTGTTACTACAGTTAAGAAATATTTTGAATCTAAAGTTAATTAATTAACATAAATGTTTGGAAAGTTAATGAGTTATTTTTTATTTAAATTATTCACCTTTTAAGTTATAAAAACATATTACATAACGTTTTTCAAATAAAATTCCCGGCGTTTTTTAAAACATTTTTTAACTTACTCGTAGAACCATAATCCTGAATGCAAATTAATTTGTTTGTGACGATTCTAAGAATATAATGTTTCTAGATTTTAGGATAAAGTGTTCGAGAGGTAATTAAATGTAGTTAGTATGTCAGATAAAGGATATTCTGAAATTTTATATTACAAATAGTTCATTTCTTCGTGAACATTTAATATTAAATACCTTACAACTAATTAAATATTTACCGTAGATTTTTTTTTAAATTCACATAGAAGTGACGTTTCACAAAGCTATCAAACACTTCATTCTAAATAATCTTTTATAATATTAAGTGGGAGAACTTTGTTTCTTCATTTAAAATGGGCGTCAATGAAATAATATTTGTGGAATGAAACTATGAAAAGTTTACAAAATGTTTAAAGTACATTTTTAAGAACTGTTTTCCATTTGTATATAAAAATTAAAAATCGTTTTTGGTATTGTGAATGTGAAACTTGTACTTGCACTATATAATGTATAAACATGGTGATAAATTATTATATTGTTGTCATTGGAATATATACATATTGTAACTTTGCTTATTAACTTATATTTGAACTTATTACTAACGTACCTCCAATTCAAGCGTATTTGTTTCTTCTTTGAATTGAAAAACTGAAAACATTCGATGGCTTAGCACAGTTTTTTTAAATGTAAAAGTTTAAATTATCTTTTATATTTAAACTTAATAAAGATTGCCATTGTATTGATATTATAATTTAATTGTTTCTCTTTGTACTAAAAAGTTATGAAATTCTTATAATTATAATTAAGTTTAGAAATCTTTTGCCCTTTTCCATGGAAATTAATTGAAAAAATAATTATTAAACTGGAATAAATTCTTTCTTTAGTAAAATAACTATTAAAATTTTACGACTTTCAAGTTTCTCATATTTGAAATTAGGTGGGCATTGGAATGCAAATTTTTAAATAAATTTTTAATTTCTGTTCTTTCTAATGCTGTAAAAATAGAACTTTAGAGTGACACGAATTTTCATCCTTAAGGACGCATATTTGCATGGTATTTCTTAACATTAAACATTCTACTTAAAGCAGGTTTCCGGTTGTCCTAATATTACCGCACTAACGGACATAATGCTATTTAAACTAAAATATAATTACAGGAAGCTGAAACATATTGATAAAAATACCATTTATTAGAATACCAATAGTAAATTGCTAAGAGAATATTAAACATTACAATTAGAATATTTATTATTACTTAAAAAATATTAGACTATAAAAATCAGTGAAAAAGAAATGCATTGTAAATAACGCAGTTACTTTTTCTTCTCGAACTCGAAATACATTTAATACTCTGATGATGATAATAGTAATAACAATGCAATATTCTGGTGATTTTTGCTTTTTAAAGTTACGATAATCTCAAATATTTTAAACTGTAAGATTTAACGAAGAATTTCCATGGATGTAAGGCTACAACAAATAAAGTTACATATTATTTGTAGTTTAAAATAATAAATATTAATTTAAATATTCAGATTATTTTTCGTGTAACTTTTTATAAATGAGAATTTATATATAGCGTTTTAATATTATTTAAAGAAAAATTTAACTTAAATGTAACTCAAAATGCTGATTCGATTATACAGAATTCTAACTTTCGTTTACTATATTATCATTATCCATTATCTACGGTGCACACAGTCAGTGCTTCTTTCAAAATCTTTGATTTAGAATAAGTATTCAAAGCAATAATATAAGCATATCTGGATATATATTTTGATAGCCAAAGAATACAAAAATGTACATTGAATAGAGCTAATTTAAGATTACTGTAAATTATTTATATTTAAATTTCTTTATCATTTAAAAATACAGTAAAATTATGTAGTTGAAAAACTGCATGCTTGGTATAGTGAGGAATTGATTTTATTTCAATCTGACATTCTTTTATTGTATTAATAGGTATTACTTTAGGAGACTTTTTTTTTCTCATGTTAAGCCTTTACTGAACACCTTTTGTATTTAACTAATGCAACTATTTCTTGCTGGATAAAACACTTAGGGAACATCTATTGCATTTCTTGTCCTTTGCCTGCATAAATATTTATTTTATTACAGTAAATTTAATTACTGCTTAAACTGTTATGAATGATGCACTCTACATATTTTACAATGCTATCGTGGAAGAATGTGAAATATATTTTATTGTACAGCATAACTGTTTTCATTTTGATGTTCCACTTTAAGAACAGTGCCACGTGATTTTTTCCTCGATGTTAAAGGATGACTCGCATAGTGGCTAATGAAACTGCCAATTTTTGAATGTAGAAGAAAAGCTTCTCTAACTAAATATACATATATATATATATATATATATATAAATACATATATACATATTATTGAAAATTAAATATAGATCTATCATATGCCCGATATTGTATTGTATTGTTGATATGAATGTTGCATCGCCTCCATCGATAAATGAAGAAAATTTATGGAAACATCAAGTGGGGATTCTTATGAGATTTTTTTGATCATGGTAGTAAGTCCGAAAGTTTTCTGCCATTTTTCTGTTAGAAAAACTGAAATCCCTAGCTGACACTAGAACCGGAATGATTGAAAAGTCTCATTTGATTCTCATTTGAAGTATGGATGGGAAATTCAGAACTTTCATGTTGGTTGACTCTTAGAGAATAGACTTTTAAGCCTACTTTTCTAAATACACTGGTTCATAAAATTTATTTAAAGATGATCGTACTTTTGGTTTTATCCTAAATTATATAAAGGAAACTTTACGTGTCAAACCTAAAAAGCATCCAAAACTTCAAATAATTATATTTTTTATAGGTAGGGATACATTACCTCAGTACTCTCTGTAGACATGAGAAATACGTTTTCGTGAAAGACCTTCACGGTATTTTGGCTCATACACGTGTTAAATTATCATAAAAATGTGTTAAAAATCTAGTGATGTAATCCTTGTTACGATATTTGGTACTTGTAACGGATTCTGAAGGGAAATCACTATAGTCCTTTTTACCCACATATAAAACAGCAGGGATTTGCAATGTGTAGGGTTGCAGATCTTATAATTTAAAAAGATTTCAACTCCTTCAGAAATATCCTAATTTTGATATGAAGACAGAGTTTATTTAATAATATAACTTTTGAGTAACAGGATTCACATATAAGCTTATAAATTCTAAATTTTTCTTTTCATGATTTATAAGACTGTGTGTTAAGAGCCATTATCATCGGGAAGAAGGCGAAACATTTCTCATCTGAGTTACCCATCTATATAATGAAAGCATGTATTGATAGAAATACTGTTGTTATGTAAAATGTATAAAAACGTGTTCGTGTATTCTATAAATTTGATTTTGTATATCCTGATCAGGATTTAATTAATATTGTGGCTTTAAAGGCACTCGCTCGTTTAATTATATTTCACTAATTGAAACTGTTAACATTCTAATCTTATTGTTAATTGGAGGTATATGAATGTTATTGCACGTCACTAATGTATTTGACGGTATTTCGGAAGGTTAAATATTATGTTCTGAAAGTTATGAATGCATAAAGTATAGATATATATTTTATTTTGAGCTTCCCTGTTCAAAATATTAAAATTTGTCTTTTAAAAGTGAATGAAAGTTTCGGTTGCATATGTTTAAAAAATAATTTCATTAAGATTCGATAGCAAATGTTCTCCCTCCTCCCATTAATCTATCGAACGTTTATCGAAATATTTTACGAATGCAATACTTACCTAAGCGTCTAAATTTATAAATATTTCTTTGACATTAATTTGTTTGAAGTGGTTTTTAAATTGAATGAGTATTTTGCAAAAATAATTCCTCTTACGCTTCTAACTATGAATAAAAGATGTAACTGTCAAAACTAAAAGAAATATATACTCCGAATATAATGTAAAATAAATAAAATGAAAAAAAATTTTAAATGCGACTCATTTAAAATGTTAAAAATAATGAAATATTCAAATGTCAAGAAACATTTCGAAATATTCAAATCTAAATTATTTACGAAATAGCTCAAAATTAAATCAAATTTTGAGAATTTTCGGAATTCTTAATGTAATTGATAACTCAAAATATTATTGAACACCTTTAAATAAAACCGAATGAAACTAAATTTTCATTAAATTCATCGAAAACGTATATTTTTCTAGTCACACTGCCTTCTACCCTTTAGAAAGTTTTAAAATCACTAAAATATTTTAGAACATTTTAATTTAAATTTCCCTGAATCATAAATTATGTCATGAAAAGAGCTTAAAAATAACTTAAATAATTATTACTGAAATGCCTGGAAAATTCCAAATACTAATAAAGTTTTAGATATAAAATCATTAGCTAGGTTCTTGGAACTTAGTTTGTTGAGACAGTGACTAAAACACATTTTTTGTTGTAATAAATTTTTCCAATATTTCAGGTAAACTTTTCAAAGAATTTTAACAACATATATGTGTTGTGCAAATAAAGAGATGTAATGAACAATGTTATTTAATTTTCCGAAAAACCTGTGGCTTTGTATATAGATCTTATTATCTTAAAATGTAAACTCAGAGCAAGATTAAATAGTTTTTGCAAATTTGCTCTAGTAAAATAAATTTAATTAGGCTATTGCACATTCCTTAATAATGTAGCATCATTATAGTGGTATATTATTCTAGTGTAAAAGTATTGCGGAAGAGAAGCCTTACATTTTTAGTGCCAATTTTTGACATGTCTTTTTATCTACTGGATTAAATAAAATTTTGGTACAATAATGGAACTTCACGTGGTTTAAGTAATACTTCAAGAAATTTCGTAATTTTATATTTTAGGACTTGGAATTCCTTATACATTTTACATTCTAGATAAATTGCAGTGCAGTTATGTTCTAGATAAATGCAGCTTACATCAGAGTAATATATTTGTTAGCCTTTTATCTTTAACGTATTTCGTTTTTAATTACCTTTCTATTGTCTACTCGAAACTGTCCTTTACTGCTTGAAATCGGATTTTAAATTAAGAAGATATGTGTAATATGAGTCAATTTTTCACAGACACTATATATCTGTGTTACATAATTTTAAGATCTGCTTATTTGATTACAGCAACAGACATTTCGTCTATCCAATTTCTGATTAGTAAGAAATATGTTTGAAGAAATTCAGCAATACTTTATTTTAGTTTCACAACTCAATTAAAGTTATCATATTTTGCGTCCTAATTAAGTCCAGCTACATTAAGTATAAATGTTCCAATTTCATTTTCTCTAATTATATTTAGAGCATATATTTTATACTTCATATCTTAATTCAGAATGTAACAATCATGTATATCGTGTCAGATAGATCAACGAGAAATTTCTGCAAAAAAGACAGTATGTTAAATGAAAAATATTTTTTGCAGTAAAAACTCTGCTGTTTTCTACATTTAATTAAATTAAGTTTATGGATAAGTTAAGTGTGGACTAAGTTTATAGATATTTTCATTCCTTGATTTCATTTTAAAGTTGATTTTTGGAAGTTATTTATTTTAACACTTAGAATTAAAATCTAAGCAAAAGCGATACTAAATGTAAAAAATTTAGTCATCGCGCTATGGCATACAATCTATTTAAATTTTATATAAAAATTCTAATGTTCACATATTTCAAAATTTGTACTTTACAAATTTAAGAAAAATGAAATTGGAAAGGGCTATCAATTATGAAGTGATGATGTATAACTCTATGAGGATTCATGCATAAAAGAAAACGTTTAAAAATGCTAATTCGTTAGATAAAATCATAACATTTAACAACTCATTACATTTCGTACAAAGCAGATGTAACAAAGAGATGTAATAAATTCTCAATTTTTCGTAAAGAATTTAAAATTTTTTATATTAGAGAATTAGTTTTAATATAAATTTGTGTAATTTATAATTGAGTAATTTTAGAACTTTTAAATTTAAGTAAGACAATGCCTCTCAGAAGATGTAAGATGAAGTTTATTAACTTTGATGATTCTAAGGTGTTAACTATAGCACTCCTTTTTTTAAAATTATATCTGTTACTTCTTTGCATCTGATTTCAACTGTCTATCAAAAATATTCTTATGTTTTCTTTAAACAGTAAGTGCTTCAATTCGTTTAATGTTTAATAGCACAAAACATAAAGTTGATTTATCGTACAGTAATTTTATTGTAAAATTAACAATAGCAGACTTACTTATTTTGATTATTTTGCATTTAATCATCAATATATAAACGTAACTGAGTAGTTAATCATTCTTTTTTGCAATCTTGTAATTAATTAAAAATTTGTAAAAATTTCAAAATAGTAATTGCAGAAACTTTTCAGTTTTTAATACTTCGAAGTCTTAAAGTAGTTCTTAACTATTCTTAATGACTCCTAATTTATTACCCTCTCATTTGGCTAAAATATTTCACTACACATAACATGATTCAATTATATATATTTTAATTAAACATGAAAACACCCTCAGTAATGGGAAAACAAAGACACCATCTGTGCCAAAACATTTGACACCATGTGAAGTTCCATCTGTAATATATTCTTATACTTAAATCATCTATGCATATCCAATTTACTTCATTAATATATAATAATTCCATAAAAAAGGAAGACACTTTTATCCTTTGTTCAAGAAATACAATGTTACCTCTCACTTTTATAACAATGCAATTAAAATGTTTTTATTCTGCCAAAATTTAGTTAACAATTAAAACCCATAGTAAGATCAGATCAGATACCATTCAAATCTGCCACAATGTTGCAAACTACAGCTACAAGCATATGTGTGAAGGTATGTGGATATGTAATGGAAATGAGCTGGAAATGCATGGATATTTAAGGTATTTGCTTTTGATTTGATTTGGATTATGAAATTCCCTTGCAGAGTGAAAGTGCTGCACAACTTTTAAATCATTCCATAATAATGTATATTGTGGTTTTTTCAACTCACAGAAATTCAGGTTTTGTAGAATGATTCTTTTGAAATGTTAAATGATAAAGAGATGTGTTTCATATTTGTTTCATCATCATTTAAGTAACAGATTTTTGTCTATTAAAAATATTTAAAATTTGATTTTTGTCAGTCTCTTATTAGTGTACAAAACTCGTAACTAACATATTTTTTTAGTTCTGACTTCCCTTATTGCTTATCACCCGTTACTTGAAATGAGATATGCAGTATGCAGTCAACTCCAGATTAACCAGATTGAGGATTATCCAGGCCCTTCCTGAAAAGCAAAAGTTTGCATATTGCAGAACGATCGAAAAAATACTTCGACAGGCCATAAGCGTACAACATACCTGTTTACAAGAAATACAGAATGGAAACATAAAGTACTAAAATAAGAGAAGTGATAACATTTGACGTTATACAGTGGCGCACATTTGTTTTCGGACATTGTATTTTTTAAGTTTATTTGCACAGATCTTGTACGAAATGTTTAAACATAGAATTCAAATGTTTTTTCCAAAACTTTATTTTTCTCTGTTTAAGTCTTGTTTGTTGTAAATTGAATATCAAAATATGCCTAATAATAAAATATTTTTTTCGGAGAGCATTAATCAGTAGTTATTCACATGATGATTTAGACCCTCCAAATTTTTGTTGAGATGTTTCTGTAGACAATGTGTTTCGTTATATTTTTTCCTTTAAACGAAAACGCATTTTAAGAATCTTCATTTAAATTTGAAAATATGTTCTTGTTTTGCGAAATATATAAATAGTTTTATATGTGAAGTGAACATTGCAAGACACTGCAAATTATCGACCAATTGTGTGAGAAATTTAACAATTCATCTTTTTTTTAAGATGGTAAAAGTATGTAAAATATTTTTAAAAATATCTTTGATGTAAAGCATTTAACTACGAGTTCTTTGGATGCAATAAAATGATATATACTGCATAGAACTGTTGAAAATAAGCATAAGTCTGGAGCACATTCCAAGTAAAAACCGAGGAATCGCAGATTTATTCTGTGAAAAATCAATCAAACACCTAAAAATTTGCTCTATAAAACGTTCAGCCTATTTAGAAGAATAGTTTGCAATAAAAGTTAGCCCTGAAACTTTTAGAACAATCATTTAAGACACAGGGAGACGATTGACAATCAAAAAGTAGGAAATTGTTCGTCAAGAAAATAACAGGGAAAATATGCGTGGCGTTTGCAAACCCCATGATAACCAAAGTTTTATCATACTGACATATCAATGTCAAATTGGGGCCAATACGCAATTCAATAGGTGGCAAAATTTGAATTAAAAATTGGATTTGAAAACATATTTCCTACTGTTAAGCAAGTGGGGAGGTAGGCATAATAGTTTGGGATATGTTTCGCTGCCTTTGAAATAAGAAATTTATTGTTTATCGAAAATAATATGCATTGGAATAAATAAATATATATTCTTAATGAAAACTTAAACGCATTTGCTGTAAATCTTGGAATGCAAAATGTATTCAAGTTCTATCAGGAGAACGATCCTAAGAATACAGCCACAAATGCTCGTTTTTGTTATTACACAACTGTTTTGAAGTTGCCAAAACTTCTCAATATTCTTCAGACTTAAATTCTGTGTACATATATAAGATGAGTTGAATAAAGAATATTGAAATATGACATTTCTTCAAAAGCTGTACTAAAAGCAATTCCTACGGAGGAATAGTACAAAAGAGAATATTGTTACACGAAAACAATTTATTGAATCCATGAAAAAGTATATAAAAAGTGTAATTTTAGCAAAAGGATGTTCAACAATGCATTGAATGTCCCGTTAGTTTCATAATTTTAATTAAACATGAACTATTTATTTATAATGTCTGAATACTTACGTAAGTTTATTTTCAGAACGTTTTAATTAAATTATAATTTTACCCAAAACATTTTGAATATATTTTCCAAAATAGGCAGTTTTTAAAATAGGTGATGAATAGTACATGTGAAAGAGAAATGAAGTGAACTTGCTAATATTTAGTAACTGGTGTTTGTAAATAAATCTGAAAAGCACAAATTTCCGAAAACAAATAATGAACTACTGCATATAATTTAATTTAGATTATTAATGTTTCACAATTTAATTTTTATAATCTAAAAATGGGAAAAATGTCTATTCAAAATAACACTTCTGAAGACCATTGGACTGTAATATGTAACTATCCAGATTATTGTAAAATTGACCTGAATAAAGTACACGTTTATGCCACTCCAACATAAACTCCAGCCCAGATTTTAGGCGAGTTATCTGTAAAAATGTATTGTGAATTTCGCAGGATAAAAGAAAATAAATTAGTGGCTTGTTGTGGTAGATCAGTACTGGAATCTCTCGTTTTTTTCCACATACCTTCATGGTAAAATTAAAACATGTCCGGTTGAAAATAGGAAGGTGTAGAATTCGAATTCCGGAAAGAATATTGCTGAAAATATGGTGGATGATAATTCGTCACCACAATGGTTTGACGACTGGGTACCCTCTTCACTAATCGCCCCCGAGTAGGAAGAATTTTTTCCTTATCCAGCGCGAGTCTCCGTAGTGTCATTAGAAAGTGCCGAAGTCCAAATCTCTGCTAGCGCTTTGCTGATTTTTCACGTTTTCTACACTGACATAAACCTAACAACTGTTCAGAGTCTTGCGTTAATAGCTGGGTATAAAAATTTTTATTAGTCTTTTACTTTGCAAAATGTAACTAAACATGCTGTAGATCCATGATCTCGAGAAACAACTTTTCTCTCATTTGGATAATGAAAAAGAAAAAAAAGTAATATAAAGCCTGCTGAAACATATTAGTATTATTTGATCCTCCGTAAAATTTATTCATAAATTCTTTATTTTCGGTTTTATTTATTTCTAGTTTTACGAGGTTAAATTAATTCCTCATCCTCTTCTTCAAGGCATGACACTGATTGTTATTATAGTTATGACTGTTACTGTAAGCATATTCTCTCAAATAGCAATTTTACTTTTTGGAATACTTAGGTGTTAATTTCATCCTAGGAAATTTTTATGCAACCCCTGAAATCACGTCATTATTTTTACAAATCGATCTATTGCTTAAATAACAATTATTGATACATTTAGACACTTTCATGAAAATTAAAGTATTATATTTAACTTTTAAGTATTAAAAACAAAATTAATAATAAATTAAATCTGAAAAATAAACATTTTTGAGGAAATCCTTCCAAATTAGTGTATAAGGGAAGAGTTTTGAAGTGTTTGAGTGAGGATGCCTCTAAGAATAAAGAAGAAATTTAGTGATTGTGATTTAGCTAATATAAATGATATAGTGTAAAGTGAGCTTTATAAATAAAAGAAAAGATACCGGTTTGTGCATTCAAAACTAGAAAGTTTCGTGAAAATGTTTCAGTTTTCACAATTTTGAAGGAAAAATTATTTTATTCCTTCATACTGAAAGACAGGCGTTATTTTTCATTGCAACTTATAACCGACCTCATTCAGACTTAAATATGTTGTAGAGTCATCAGGCGTTCTGAAGCAGGAAACGTTAAAAATGTGCAACACCCTCGCCGGCACTGCACATTTTTAACACCGACTAACGAACCTGGACCTCTCGAAGAGTGTCGAATGTGCTTTCGTTACGTCATGAAAACATGCTGGAAGGAAAGAGAAAATATCTGCTATTCTCCCCGTTTTGTAGGACGACTGGGGAGGAGGGGACCTAATCGTCAGTTCCTGGTGGTGACGAATTACCGTCCACAACCTTTTAGTTCAGGCACCATTGTAAAGTCATTAGGTTTTTCTGACGCAGGGGACGTGAAAAATGTGCAATGGCCTCCCCGGACTTGAACTTGGACCTCTCGAATACGAGTCGAGTGTGCTACTGTTGGATTACAAAGGCATACGTAAAGGAGGGAGAAAATACCTAATAATGTCCTTCAATCTAAAAGAACTGACAATAAATTTCCTTCTTGTGAAAATTGAAAGTATCGAAAGTAAGAATTTTCTTGCACCCGAAGAAGAATAAAGTTGCCGGGAAAAGAAAAGAGAAAACTATATATTTTGTAAGTAAAGAGAAAATATGCGTTTATTTTCCAACGAAAGTTGGTCACATTGAAGCATTGTGTGATTATTTTGAAGACAAAACTGATAAAGAATTATTACGTGCCAAAAATGTCTTTGAAGACCAAACTTGGGATTTTGACAAGATGGATAAAATTAGCCCAGTCATTGAACTGTACACCTTTAAAAACCCTTAGACAGAAAAGTTAAATCTAACCATCTTTCAGTTAGTTAAAACAAACTTGGATAATTCTTGCGGGGATGATCTAGAGCTTAATGTGAAGTTCAAACTAAAAATAACGTAAAAGCCCTTAAACGATCGATGGACTTTTATACTCATACAAACTGCCCAACTCCTCTCCATTTTTTAAGTTCTTTTCATTCCTTGCTCTTCATCAACTTTTTCCCCCTCTCTTTCACCACTCGAGGTATCCATCCATCTATCCACAGAGTCATTCTTTTTTGACGTCACATCGATTGTAGAAAGAGGGAGGGGCTATTCTTCGGCACGTGCTACCATAAGACGGTCCTTTACTTTCTTCAGAGGACACAAGAAGGGGCAGAGGATTACTTTCAACAACAGCAACAACAACAACACAAAAGATCAGAAAGTAAATTGAAAGGCATCCAAATAGAGTGGGGGGGAAAGTTTATGTTTCGTAGTAGGGGGGTGAGTATGAGATTTTTGATCGCGCATTGTTCAAAAAGGCTGTTAGTGAAATCCTTTACAAACAACTTTCCTACTTTCCATCTGACATAAATTAAGGTAATTATATTTGGGTTATTTCATAAAGAAACAATTAAAATCATTTTTCACAATATTATTATAAATGGTTAAGTAATGTTATAAGTTTAAGAAATAAGGTAAGTTATATTATCATCGAAATTCTAGTGAAATATTATCACTCTGAGACACATTTAATTAATCTAAATTGAATTTAATAATTTAAATGTTTTAGTAAATATTGTAGAATTGATAATGCACTTAAGGGAGTTTTTCGACATAAATTTTGAATATTAGAATAACATTGATTTTTGTCTGAAAAAGGAGAAGGCTTCATCGTTTGTAAGGTTTTAGTTTAAACTAACAAAGTTTCATTTTAATTTGCCTTTTTCTATCTGTTCTTATTTCAACTTCCCGTTAGAATAAGGGCGCGTTTCAGCTTTATGCTAATTTGAAGTGGAGCCAAGTTTATATTTAAACGGTAGCGAGGAACTACTCAGTGTGAGAGAGCTTTTAGTCTCAGACCACTGCTACTTTGTTCGACGTTCGCCTGACCAGCTAGTATTTAAATTCTAAGCCGTAGCGCTGTTACGCTATTACTTATTGAAGTAATTCTAACTGCGTTAGTATTAGTTAGATCTTGCTACGCACCCTTTAGCATAGAGACCAACCTCGCGTTCATAGCTCTGTGAGCACCGACGAATTAATTTCTATTTAGTTTTAGTTTAAATTATTTAATTGTTCAGTTTAGATCCAAGTGCGGTCATTATTTTCTGTATCCCTCCCGAGTTGGGAAGTGGCTGTATATAATTGAGGTTTAACAAAAGAGGATTTTAAATCCCTCTAAAGTGCAGTTCTTCTACCACTTAACCATAGTTTTCGACCACAGAACATAGCTGCATTCAGCTCCCTGTTCAAGATCAGGATCGTATAAAGTATTTCACAAAGATTTTCCCCAAGAATATGCCCCGAATACTCAGTCCTGACACGTTTAATACCGTTGTCGTTTTCTCCATTAAATTCTATAAGTAATATATATCTGATTTTATAACCGGGCGTTTGGTATTTTCACCGTTTCCTCTTTTCTTTTCACGGCATTTCGAAACTGCTTCATTGGAGTGGACATATAATTATCAAAATTGCAACATAGTCATAATTTGATTAAGACTTTATTAAAGTCATATTTGTTTAAATAAATTTCATGCATATAACAAAAATCAAATAGTTTTGAAAATGAGTGAATATGCTTGATTTACTTCTTAATACACAAATTTAATGCAGAGTGCAAGCTCTTGCTAAATCCTTCTTAAGAAATATAATACTTCTGAAAACTTTAGTGACTTTTTTGGTGACTTTTCGGTGAGTCGCGACTCCATCGGAGATTTTCAATTACACCCCTGCTAAAAAAATAAGCAACAAAGGAAAAACATGGAATAAAGCAAAAACTGTTTAACAGATATCCCTGAAACTGATCCAAGAGGTTGACGTAGCATTTCTAGGCCACAAAGCAAACAATAAAGCGAAGACAAACAAAAACACGTGTATTACGACTATCATATCGCGAAAGATCAAATCGGTCGGAAGAATATGCAATGGAAACATCACGCTAATAACGGGTATGATGCCTTCTAGCTGAAATGCATGCTTTACAATGCAAGCTGGAAATAATGTGATGCTTGTTGTGGTAGCAGCGCCCATTCCTGCACTTATGCATATCGGAGCTGGTGGAAGTTGCCTGGCAACACACTGCGACATGCTATCCTCGTCCTAATATGTCCCACACATAATGTTTAAGATTATGTCCGGTGATTTAACAGGTTACGGCAGATGTAGAATGGTTTCACCCTCCAGATAACCCAGCACTACTCGAGCTCGATCCGGGCGGGCATTATCATCCATGAATATCCCGTCGGTACCCATTGCAGCAATAAAAGGACGAAGAAGAGGATATAAAATTTCATCGCGATATCAGATGACTGCGACGGAACCACCAGGAATCAAGTACAGGTCGGTGCGGCCGTTCGTTGCTACCCCATCCAATATAAGTAAGCCTCCTCTTCTATAACAGTCTCTTTCGATGATGATTGGCGTCCGATACCATGTTCCTGAGTCTCGCCCTACCATTGCCCTTTGGGAATTCCGGAACTTTTCTGGATGTTAAATCAGAATTCATCCGTAAAGAGTACGTGGCTTCACTGCTCTGGTGTCCAACTGCGATGTTCAAGGGCCCAATTCCATCGCGCTCTGACATGCGATGGGGACAAAAAAGATCCGATATCATTGGGCGTGCACTCCACCCTCATGCAGTAGCAATGCAGTATGTGGCGACATATGGGTCACCCTGCAGCACCCGAGGGATGCGAAGCAAGATATCGTGATATTAGTGATCTACAACGTCTTCCACATAACAACAGGAAACGATCGTCTGCCGCTCTGATAAACCTCTGGCGTCGAGATCTACGTTTTCTACCGAAGTTTAAATCCCTTTGGTAACGTTTTCCGAGTCTGTTGATGATACTACGATGCACATTCAACTCTCTTGCAACAGCGGATTAACTTGCATCAGGCTGCAACATCCCGACAGCCCTCCAACGCATTTCATCGTGCAAATGATGTCATCGGCTTATGCTTTCCGCTATGCCTATCTCGCATTATACTTCTGAACTTACGCATAGGTTTGGCATGCCCGCTTTTATTGTGGTGCAATTGCAGGATTTATTTTACGCTAATTTTGATTGCCTATTGGCATTCTATGACACAACCACTTTTAATTTCCCTTTTTACATTCGAACCTTTTCTTTTGGCCTTTATTCCTTATTTTTAGAGCAAGTGTATTATTGGCAGTGTTGGATATCAGGCGGGTAGCATTTGGTTAATAAAACCGCTTCTTAACACATTTTCCGTCAGCAAACTAGTTGTTAAAATTGAAATCTCATATTCACTTACATTGGTGCTTCCCAGACTTTCATTAACTTGTCTCCCGTAGTTACGAATAAAAGCCTAACACATCCCTAAAATATTTTTTTTTCATACAAAAGATTTTTAAAATAATTATGACTACCTGATAAATTAATCATGTCGATTTTATTAATTCGAAAAATATTTTTTAATAATGTTGCCTGCGTACGAGTTCGTAATAGATTGAATGCACAAGTCCGATAATAAGTTAATAAAAGGTATACTTATCAACAGAAATATATCAGAACGCTTGATTTCATCTCAGAGATATTAGTACTAGTATTCGCAATATCACGCAGTATAATCAGTGGTTATACTGTAAACTAAAAACGTTAAACAGAGCGCAATGCACATAGCATTTAAAGAGAAAGCTAATCCGACCTCACGCTGAATTCGCAACAATAACAACAGCAGCTAACTAAACAACTGAACTGAGATGTTCTCGCTCTGGCATTTTATAGCCTTCAGTCGGTCGCGAGAAATTTCTAGTAATTTCTGCTTCTCGAGATTTCTGGAAAGCAGTAAGAGGACGGTACTATGTTAGTTGTAATTACGGTTACAGCTAACATATTAGATAATTACATTCATTCAATTTCAATACAAATTACCGAGATATCCATTTATTCAATGATAAATGCACCTGCTCCTGTATTTTTATTTTTCCCGGCCCAGATATCTCTTAAAATTTGTCGCGCTCATTTGCGCGTAGAAATACAACAATTTTAATTATCTATTTATTATCTACTATCTATCTAAATACAAAATTCATAACGATAAAAATGCCTCTATTGTGACAATTCTATTTTGAAGAATTCTCTTTTTACTATTATAGCATTATTACTTAAGCAGTAAGATCAGCTAGAAAAGGAATTAAATAAGTGATTTAATTTTAAAAACTATATGTTAAAATATTTTGCGTGTCTTTTCAAATTTTTTTAAAAATAAAAGTAGAAATTAACCAGAATATAAAATTTTTGTTAAAAGGGCTTCTAATCAATATTTGAAAACCTAATTCTCGTGTTAAGAGATTATACATTCCAAAAACATTTCAATAAAAAGAATACGCTTGTTCTGGCTTGATATAATATTCTTGTGCAGCTCAAATTTTATTTAGCTGAATGAAGTACTTTTTGTTTTTGTCCAATTGTAGATGAAAAAAAAATACACATTTGTTTGCTATTGATAAAGCCAATACAATCGTTCATTCTCTGCGTTCAAAAGTTTAAATGACTATGTTTTCTTAACAATTGATTGGAGCGTGCGTCGCAAGATATAAGAATACTTTACAGTTACTTATTAGTTTGAGGTCTTTCCACGTAGAGGAACGCTCTCAAGTGTAAAAGTCATATTGTTAATTGAGAAAGATGTTTTGTTTAAAGTCTTTAATAAAAGTTGATGTCCTTATGTCATTTACGCTAATTTTTCGAATAATACAAAGAATGAATTATACTATTCCCAGTTTCTCTTTAAAGCTTTTATTGATTGTGATTACGGAAACTTATCTCTGGTTTATTCTGAAAATTAATCTTCAGCTCATTCTGACTGCGCAAAATTTCAAACAAAAAAATTAGTCTAAACAGCTAGTATTTATTTCGAATAAAACCTATTGTTAAATATCAAAAATGATGACTGTAACTTGCCTATATGCAAGAAAACATGGAAAATAATCTTTGATTTTTCTCTTTTTACCGTGTACCTTAGTGATAATTGGAAGCACGTTCTGCTAGCAATCGACAGGTCTAGAGTTCGAAACCATATGAGGGCACTGCACATGGTTTACGGACGTTGCAATAATTTTAGCTAAAGGAGCTTTAAAGCTATAATATTAGCTTAATGAGGAAGAAAGTAATTTTATACTTATAATTATATAATCTTAAAAATGCCGAAGACAAATTTTCTGAAATACATCTTTTTTTCTCTTTGTTGATCGTTTTGCCGATTAACAATGCTAAGCGATAAAGACTCAGCTTCTGCAAGTTCATGACAGTCTTCATCAGCAGTAGCTTAAGCTTCGGCTTCTAGCCCTTGCATTTTAAGAGATAGGTTTTTTTAATTGAATCAGTTACCCACCTTGAACAGTGTGAAAAAAGCGTTTTGTGGAAGGGGGGAACGGAAGAGCTCAAACTCTGTCTCTTACGAAAGAGAAAATAGATAATGAAAATAATAATAATAAATTGCCAACCTTACTTTGAAGCCGTGTAATAATTAAGAGCAACGTAAAAGTAATTTTTAATTACCACTAAACTCTTTCTTATCTAATATTAAAAGTCTTTTATACATTTAAAAATCCAGTTCTTTTCGTTGAAAATTCTGTAAACTCCGTTTCTCTTTGTTGAAATGTAAAGAAAGTACTAAGTAAAAATTATCCCTTTAACGACTACTCTAGGCCCTCTGAACGTCCTTCTCGTGTTCTTGGGGGTAAATTTTTACCCCCAAGAAGTCACATTTTGAGAATCCCTGAATTAGACAATTGTTGTTGCTTCTTGTGGATTTATTCGAACATCAATCGATTTACATCAGGTCACTCGCCAAGAAACAAAACATTAAATTCAAATTTGACATTACCAAAATTTAGATAATTTCTTATTATTTATTAGTAGCTAATCATCGTTCATTTAAGAAATGAATCGATTGCTAAATTATATGAATCATTGTTTTGGGGGGTTAATTATCCCTAGTTGGAGAATGCCTGCCTTATGCAGTGCAAACTTTGAAAGGAGAAGACTTTTTCAAGGTTTACCCTATCATTCCGAAACTATAGTCAATAGTTTTTAACACATCATATGATCTATCCTCGCTATTTTTAACCAAGTCTATGATAAGTTCCTCATAAGCATCATTTAAAAATATTTTGAAAAGAATAGAACTGTGAGAGAAGGTATCATATTGAAGCGATTACTGAATCCCTTGAACTTGTATATCAAAGTCATTTCTAATATTAAATCTTATCACGTGTCCAAAACCAGGATCCGACTCATAAGAGCAATAATTTGCCAGGTAATAAAAATTTTGTGAGTAGCATAGACATCGTTACAGTATTTAATATCTAAACTTATCACTTCGTAAAGGATCTTAGTGATGGTAAAAAGACCCTGCTGAGATTAAAGAAAAACAGTTTACCATATAGAATCGAGATCTGTATATTTTACTAGTAGTGGCAAATATAGTACATTTATCAGTACACATTACTATAAATTACATGCGAGATTCAGCTGACAGCTTACAGATTCTAGTAAAATCTTTCTTAATCAACCTATTTTAAAATTAGAAATGTTGAGAAAAATTGGCTTATTATCAGTCTCTAATACAGAAATCAACAAACCGCCAAACGGCGTAGACGTTCTTGAAAGTTATGAACCAATGAAAATCAAAATCAACTGGTTAAAGGTTGTACAGTATGGTGCAACAAACCAATATCCAACGGCAAAGACTTTCTTAGCCACGATGCTTTTGTATTTCCATAAATCCTCCAGATTAGGTCATGAATCACGCAGTACTTTTAATCCCCCACTTATTTAAATACTTGTAACAACTTTATAGGGAATAATATAAGATAAATTACAAAACATTTATGCTACGTATACGCAGATAGTGAAATAGCAAGATTTCGCCGATTAGGTCGTAGCACTACCATGATGGTTACAGATATTTTGTTGATATAGGTGCATAAATTAAGCTGTCATCTAGTGACGATTACAGACCTTCCGTTAGCTTTTGAATATAGATAATATAAAATCCTATATTTTCAGTTATAGCTTTAATAAGAATGAAGATAGGATCGAACTGTGTTGTCAGTATTTATGAACATACTCCTTTTATTTACATTCACTTCCAAATTTATTTTCATATACCGGCTTCCAAATGTTAAATAGACGAGGTGAGAGAACTCAACAACATTTCCATCCATGTTTGTGGCGATACTTGGTAATACAATATCTGCCAGTAATATATGCCGAAGGCATTTATTTCCACTAAGTACCCACTCCAGAGAGCATAAGATTGGTTCAAATTCTTTTCACGGACAAATCCAGACTTGCCTTAGAATCATAAAAGCGTGAACTAGGCGTGAAAAAGACCTAGGCACACAAAAGCGTGAAAAAGAACTAGGCACACAGAATCACGGCCAGAACATCATCGACTGTACCGCATTCAGAGCTGGCAGCATCAAAGTTTGACTGGATTTTATTGAGGCATCTTACTCAACTGCGCAGCTTTAAAGAGGGGTCTGTGCCCGTTACTGGGATGAAGTCCTAGGCCAAATTATGAGACTCTACGCTACAACTGTTAGTCCTGATTTCCTCCTTATGGACGATAATGTCCTGTCCCATCATCGTTAACGAGTACCAGGAGAGTAAGGACACTTTTCATATGAAATATCAGCCTATTTCCCCGACCTTAATTCCTTTAGATGTCTCAGGGAGTGCTATGTCTGCACGTTTATCTCCTCCAGCCAGTATCAGACAGTTCTAAACTTCCCTAATGGAAGAATAGCCATTGCAGCCATCTGCAATGGTATTCACCTCACTGGAATGTAAGTTTCATTCGTTTGTTTTTAGCTTTAAATGTAAGTTTGTTAATGGCCCAAATGTAATGTCATCATATAATTTACAAACATTAAAAATTGTTTCCATCTTTATACATAATGCTTGCGTTTTTCATACATAAATATATTTGTAATCTTCATGTGCAATTTGGTGTTATTCGAAGCTTTATTTTCCATTTTTGTTGATTTTAGGGTTGCGTGATAAACTTTTAGAAACTAGTGTATTTCTTTGATGAACATTATACGTACACATACATATTCACCCCCGTATGAACATTTCATTTCATTATTATCATAACAATTATACACATTATCATGGTTTTAATTTGTCAGTTTTCTATCATTTTATTTTTATAGGTTTTCAATCCTTGACCTGATTTTAAGATTCATATGTGTGCTGTAAACTGTTTTAGTTTTGGTATATAAATTTAATTTTATTAGAAAAAAAAGTCTCTATCTGTTTCAGAATAATAGTTTCGGTAGGCTTCCATCAAAAACGTTCAACAAACTATTTAAAATTTTTAACGTGCTATTTTTAAGTTCGAAACCGTTCTATAAGCTCCATCTGAAGATTCCCACAGAGCTTGTCGACATTGTGAAAGAATAGGTTGATGTTCATTTCTTGAATATCTAACTTTAAAATCTGTCTTCGAGGTTAGCTGGCAGTGATGAACATGTTACAGCCATGTAACGAGCAATCGCCTAATACGTGTGTTTTCGCCATGGTTTTAAAATACATCAGATCGTGATCTTGCAGTTTGCTCTTCAATTGTTTCAACTTCATTTGTAAAGTTTTAATCTGTTTTACAACAGAATATACATCTATCGATATTTTTACTAATGCCTCAAATTAAAATCATCTACACAAGATCAGAGATCTGTAAGTTAGTCAAAGCCCGCCATCTTCCTTTGGATTATAAAACTGAGTATTAGCTTGGTCTTCGTTTTTCTGTCTTTGTTTTGGATATGTATCGATGCAATATTTTAATTCAGCAATATGTGCTTACATTTAAGAGATATCATAATTGCATATCAGAAAAAAAGACAAGACCTCTGTGATCCGTATCGTGTTCTTTTTGCAGAAAATTTTGAAGTTCTTTTTGAATCAAACTTGAAACTAAATAAATTTTATAATGTGTGATAACTTTAATTATGCTAGAGAAACCTGCAGATTATGTTGAGAGATTATCCTGATGAGTTATGCCATGGTACTTGATGAAACCTCGATATTTTAATTTTTGTCTCAAAAGCGTCAGAAATCCAAAATTTCTGTCAGTCATTGTCAGAGCTTCATCTATTGCCATGCCAACAAGGGCTTCAGCTTCAAGGTAATATTTTCTGAAATTTGCCTTTTGTAGCCTAGACAGTATTGGATTTTCTAGTTATTTCGTTTAACTGGTACAAAATAAGAGTTTTTGCAAAACTTCTAGTTTGTTCCCCAGTATACAAATAACAATTATTAGTTGTGAGATATTAGTTAAATTCAGTCTGTGACAAAGAGCTTACGCAAGCAATTTTCTAATTTCTTCTTTGAATTTTCTTCTGTTTTAACAGCTAGTTCCTTTACTTTATGCTTGAAAATATTCCTAGATACTTTACATTTTTAAGTCTCCATCTTGTTGGAATACATATATTCCACAATTATCAAAAGGCATTTATAGTTTTCTTACCTGATACATAATTAGGTTTTCCCCACTATCAGCAACACTAGACACTTGCTTGAGTATAGAATACTAAAAGTTCAATGATTCACTTGAGAAGTTTTTCTTATCTTTTCGCAGATAGTTTTCAAAAGATGAGAATTTTATATCATGCTTCTATTCATAGTGTGTTATCTGTCAAAAGACAAACATAACTCTGGCGCGTCAGATACATATCTGAGGGACTGCATCGGATTTGTGATCACTGCGCATGACATGATACATTGTCGCCAGAAATATGTTTGGTGACAGCCAATGGAATTGCGAATAGAAATCATGTGTCCGAAAGGCAATAGCGGCTACTCTCCGTTTTAGCTTTTTGAATAACATGGCGTGAATCTTTATGACTTTTTAATATTATTTTAATAAACTCAGTTAATTACTGATACCGTATTTCTTTCGGATCATACTTTCCTATTGATTCCTTCATAAACAGAATATTTTTCTCCTTGATACGAGTGATTTGTTATTGAAAGCTAGAAAACGATGCATTTTTTACCCGTTTTGTTAAATTAATTCTAGATACTGAAATAATTGTTCCTGTTTAAGATAATTACTATATTCATATGTTCCGAGAAGTTTGATAAGCAAGGAAAACTCAACTTATCATCTGTTTGCATTTGATTACATTTATGATTTTCTGTTGTTAATAATTTTTCAACTTTTGAACGCGTCTAACTAGCTTGATCTCTTGGCGCATTTTTCGAAGTGTTTAAATTTTCTGTGAACCAACAGACTGTACGCTCCAATACAGCTCAGCTATTGTCTGATTTTTTTCAATGAAAATAAATGTTTTATTGTTTCTGTAATTAAAAGAGTCCTGTTAATATAAAAATTATAAAAATTTACATATAACATATAATAATTTTACATTATGTTTTCATTATACATAAAATGTTTTCCACTAACATTATTTTATAATTATGTATAAAAATTTATATTAATTAACTTTTTACTCAATAATTCTATACTAATTTTATAAAATAATTATTACATTTTTACGTTATTTATAAAACGATAAAAATTTGTTTTTCTTCTTTTATGTACTTAAGAGGATGCTTTATTATAAATCTACTTACCGGTAATCTATGTTGCATTTTGTGATGTTATTGTTACTTATTTATGAATCTTTGTTACATTTTCATATGGAGCGGCTACCATTTAATATATATATATATGCGTTATATTTCACAATTAATTGATTTCCTTTCCTTTTTCAATAATTTGATTTTTTCTTTAAATTAACAACTTTTATTTATTTTTTATATTCTGCATTTATACTGGAATTTTTAATCTTTGCTGTTTTCTGTCTATTATTAGGCCTTTTTTTATTATTATTAAATTGCTAATTATCTTATTTTTAAAAATAAGACCTGAAAATAAAGACATTGAAAACTTTGCAAGTTATTATGTGTGTTGTGAGATCGTAGGAGGCATCTAGTAGGATACAAATCCCGTCATCTGGTTTGACTTCTCTGATTGGCTTAGCAGCAGGAACTTAGAGATACAGAATCCCCCTGTGTAGACGAAAGGCTGTCAGGAAGACATGTCCGCAATGGAGACTTGTTCGGAAATATGTCTCCTCGCGTAGATGGGGCTTTAGAGTTGGGATAATTTCTTGATATTTTAAACAAATGTTGCTTGCATTTTTTTTATAAAGAAATATATTTTTATTTAATTCATACTGAGATTCCGACATACTTTAGTATAACTTCAGTTCCTTAAACCGTTTGTCATTTTGGAGATGTGCCTAGATCTTAACGACATTGATATCTGTCCAGTAATTTATATAAATACATATGAAAAGACTTGAAAAATCTGTAAGGACAATGCAGAAACAAAATAAAGCAAACAAGTCTAACCGTAGTGGAATACTGTTACAGTCGTAAATAAGTAGTCTGAAGGTGTAGTAAATGTTTAAGAATGCTGTTCTATCTACCCTATCTACCTAGGGAGAATTTTTAGAGTTATTCGTCAGACGTATTGAAGATGATTAGTCATATAAGCGAATGCCTTCTTAACAAGAAGGCTCTTGAACATTGAGATTTCATAGAACAATTTACATGGTACAATCACTCTAAATTATGATTCATTTTTTGCCTAAATATATTTAATTAGCCTAATGATGTCAGCTGCGAAAACAAATTAAGTAAATTTTCAAATTTGCGATTAAAATGGAATAATACAATTGCTTTATGAGGCAACAGCTTTCCATATTCGACCACTGCACGTTTGAAAGTGATAGTATTTTAGAGGATGAAAGTACATATGAATAAATATCGCACTGGGCATATGAATAAACATATGCATAGTACATATGAATATATATCGCACGGAAAATCGTACTTTCTGAAACGGTAACTAACGCAGGAAACTGAAATTGTCTGAAACAACAAGCGCTTTTCTCAAGACGATTTCACTGCGTTTTACGAAATCTTTAGATTGAACAATGAACGAAATCTGTTCCGAATAGAATTGAAAGTGTTGCTAAGCCCACCATATTAGGATTTATTATTTTGTTATCGTATGGAAAAGCCCTCAGACAACCACTCTCTGTTTTGTTCCTGAATATGATTCTCTGAGAGACTTTTCATTAACACCTGTATTTTTATATTCTCATAATTAGTTCCGCTTCTAGAAGTGGTTGGATACAAAAGATGGTCGTATGGGAGATTTCTATCATAATTTCAGATTATTAAGGATAACAATCAAATAGTGTGTATGTTGTAGAGAGTTTGATCGAAGATTTTCTGGATGGAAAATCTAAAGTAAATGCTATCGCTTTCGTCTGAGTTCCAATTCCTAGAAACATATTCTTGCCCATATAATTTACACAGGAGTTAGTATTTAAGAGCCTGAAAAAGTTTTTCTCAGATAATATAATCTTCGAGTCGGTTGTGTTAGTAATTCAAACGATGGAACTCTTTTTTTTATATTACAAATAATTAGCATACCAGAGCAATGAAAAATTTAGGTGTATTTCGAATCGATAATGCAATCAATCACAAAATTTTCATGAATTAAAATTTGCACTAGATGCTCATTCCAACATTCCGTTACAAAACTAGCACACCATTGTAGAACTTACATGGAAAATACATTAAATGAAAACACATCTGAAAGTTATAATATAAAACATTTAAGGAAAAGTCCGGAAACAAGCTTTTATACATTAAGCTTATTCAATGAAAGCACCTTCATCAAATTCATCTTCCTCAGGCTTATTCAATGAAGCCATAACCAAGCCTCCAGGAAACTTTAGAAGCTCTATTTAAAATCACAGAAGGTAAATCTTGAAATGGCTGGCAAATTTTCTTCCTTATCTCACTTTTACTAGTATAGGAGTCTTATTCGGATCGCTTTCATCAGCGCGTCACACGTAATAATCAAAGGAATGTAGTCAGGTGAATTTAAAGGCTCAGCTGTAATATGGTCAAAACAGTCATCCTCGACTCACTTTTGAGATTTCTTGGCTGTGAATCAGGGGCAAAGTAAGAAGCTCTCCATCCCGCATCTTGTAGCTAATATCTTCTTTCGAACAAAGATTTGTACTCTCTCAGATGTCTCAGACATTCAGAAATCTCACGGATTGAGATAGAGGGTTCGTAATTAGTATGTCTGGTGATCATTTGAAAGGAAACTGTTGCTCCTCACTTGCATTTATCTAGATCTTGAGTCTTTCTGGCATCAACTGTTTCCAGCTAAAGTCTAAGTACACTATCTGCTTGGTACGTCTTTGTGGTCTTTCGTACAGGATGAAATTCAGATATCTATACTTTTTCCTAGCAACTTATTCTTGCCTACGATGTCGTTGTTAGTCATTCAGATGCAGATGGAGTAAATCACCTTCCTTCTGCCCTTTATAGGCCATTTATGATCTTCTGCATTCTTTGAAGTCTTACTAATAATTAAGAATATCGAACAAAACCAACACAATCAGAAAAAAGCTTAAATTACAAACAATTTTCATTTAAATGCCTCTAACCTCTCTCCAGTATACTATTGTCATTTATAGTCCATGTTTAATCCTCCTCAATTAAAACTATGCTTAAATAACTTTTTATGTCAGGAAAATTCTATTAATTTAATAGCATATTGTACTGCGATATCAAACATTCAGATATTTTTCTATGCTTATGTTCATGAAGATATGCAATAATGGTCTATCTACAAAACTCATAATAAGAATATAATGAACAGATAAAGTGCAAATTTTATTATCTATTATATTATCCACATTTCTAGCTATTCGCTAGCTCAGCTTTTCAGCTATACAGTTAATATGGTTTCAGTAGGTCATTCGAATAGAAGAAGAGTCAATTAATGGTGTGTTAATCAATATTAACTCCTTTCTCTTAAAATTTAACATTATGTAAAAAATGTGAGAAGTGAAAAAGATTGCATCGCAGCTGCTTAGCATTTTGTCTTTTCTCTAAAGCGCGATTTTCATAATAGAAATCCTCATTGTGACCAAGACCATTGTAATAAAATGCCAGTTAAAATTTCTTTTGCATATCTTGTAGATTTCAACCCCTTCGAGATTTTTTTTCAGAAGCAAATTTAACAGCATCCCTAATTAATGTCTTGAATACATTCCGGACAGACCGTCTTAGATATATCAGAGGATCTTGGATAGGACGAAAGCGTATCTTGCTTTCAAGGATTCTTCGTCCAGTATAGTATGAAATTAAAGCCCATCTTGCCATGTGATCTTGTGGTCAGCATGCAAAGGCAACAGTCTGAAAACCCAAAATCAATTCCGACGCCAGGAACAGCTTGATTTCAAAGATCCGTATCTCAATTATCTTTTAAAAAATTAATATATTTCAAAAAAGTTTATTAAACAGAATAAATTGTTTAATCGAATTTTTTATCATATAATTATTTTTATGACATAGCAAAGATCTTCAAGGTAAGAAACTTTAAAACCCCTCGCTAATAGTTCAGCGACTACAGTTAAATGTTAAAGCATGGGCTAAGCAAGAGTTAAGGATAAGAAAACATAAACGTATTGTAATAATACCATGAAACAACTCTATCTATCTTTGTACTTCATTGCTAATGTTCTGAGCTATTGTAAACTACTTTCAAATAATTGTGTGCAAAATATGATGAATTTTTCTAAACGAAAATCTTTTACAAGTCACACATTTAGAAACATGAGAATTAGAACAAAATTAATGAAGCTGCTTTGAAATAATTTCAGCATTAATGTAAAATAGTTTCCATGCAACTCATTTATTACTATTGATTTCAGTGATTTTTTAACGCAACCCTGAGAACTTGCCGGAGGTACAAGATTGGCTTCAGAAGCGACGCTAGACATTTTGCGTCAAGGATTGAAAAAAGAAAAAGGGGTTGACCCCGGATTTGTGGCGCCGGATTTCCACCCCTATCATTGTCTCCCCAGCCCCTACATCCATTTCTGTTTGGACAGATCTCCCCTTCTTCTGGCAGATGGCCAAATGTCTGCCTTTCTAAAAAGGGGGAATGTTCCCTTTTGTCCTAATGACTAGAGGAAACATCTGTACTTATGTCCAGTAGCATTATCAGTGTCCAAAATAGGTTTCACCGAGCTGGGGTTGCTGGATGGCTGCCTTCTTTCTGGCAAATAAGGTGTTTCTTGGAGAATAACTGAGTTTTCTGCTATGAGAGATTTTCAATTGAACGTTTCTTTTCTTGCCTTAGGAACACTCTGTCTCTTGTTTCAAGTGGCATGTGAGGAAATGTATTTCGCAAAATGAACGTAATCTTTCAAAATGTTTATGAAAGAAAGTAAAATTATTTTTCAAGGCTGTAACCATCTAAAATCCTAGCATGGTAAATACAGAGAAAAAGCTTAAAACCAGTTTTAAGAAAATTGCTCTAAAGCACCATGGATTATGAACTATAAATTTATGATACTTTTTTACATCCATGATGAATATGATAGTAATTGCATCATGGTAGAAATGTTCCACACTAAAATTCTATTTCCCTCACATTTTACAGTCTTCAGTCAGATTTCTGTTAGCATAGGAAGCCCATATTTTCTCGTTCAATCTTCGATTAAAGTTTCTTCTGTCAGTTCTTATTTTACTTTCCTTCAATTAAAACTTATGATATATTTTTAATCCTTTTCTTTATTACAAATTTACTCCTTTGTTTAATATTCTTTTTTTTTTGTATATTTTCCGTAAAACTTTTAATATTAATTTCTTGCTTAAAATTTCAGGTAGATTACGCTATTTTTGACAATAAGATTGTTCTCGTTTTTCTTTAGTCTTTATTAAAAGCGTTTCAACATTACAATTAATTTTTATATGACCGTGCTATGCAGAAATATAATCCCGCTATACAGAAATATGGGTATTCTGAGCGAAATGTACAGTTATAAGCGGTTGGGACACCAAAATTTTGCCACTAGTCAAACCGCAATAATTATACAGCTCCGTCTTAATTTTTTGGAGTGCACCACGGGGAACGATCCAAGGGTCTCTCACACCTCTTCCTCTACCACCAACCACTCAAGAGGATTTCTGGTTCGCCAGTATTTTCAGGAGTTCTATGCCGTACACATACGAACATCAATGCCTTCACTGGGATAAGAGCTCGGACTCATCGGCTTGCAGCCAGCGTTGCTAATCACTATGTCGATCAGGACAAATCGGTGTTAAGGTTAAAGCTATCGTCCTCGGATATCCGTTCGTAATGGCTTGTTGGGGTTAAACTGCAACTTTTGATATTGTATAGCCATTCTATCGTCTGCATTTGTTCTATCATTTATCGTCTGCATTAAGTGCGTTTGTTCTCTCTCGAGCTTGTAATTCTTTTTGCGAAATTCTAGAAATTTGTTTATATCGAAACATGTCTCATCATAATTCATACGACTATATTCTAAATCTGCTGGAATTACTCTAAATAAAACTGGGATTAACATATTGTTATAAGTTTCAGGATTAACATTTAAAGAAGAAAGTCTTCGATAGAGTAATATAATTTTCTTAATTTTGGAACACCGCTTGATCGGTAAAGGGAAGGAGATTTAGGAGAGTTTTTGCATATGTGCATTTAGGATAGCATCGCGTTTTGCAAATCTAATATTTAAAATTTGTATTGCTGCATCATAATTTTCTTCAGATTTTGAAAAACTTTCTATAGCATTGGCATAGAAGAAAGTCTTCGATAGAGTAATATAATTTTCTTAATTTTGGAACACCGCTTGATCGGTAAAGGGAAGGAGATTTAGGAGAGTTTTTGCATATGTGCATTTAGGATAGCATCGCGTTTTGCAAATCTAATATTTAAAATTTGTATTGCTGCATCATAATTTCCTTCAGATTTTGAAAAACTTTCTATAGCATTGGCGGCAGTACCCCTTAAGAAGGATTTCAAGTAATTAAATTTTCTACTTTCGAAAGAGCAATATTATCATGTATCACAATTTTAAATGAATTCCAAAAACTTATCCGAGCGTCACCATAAAATTTATAAATCTCTAATTTATAAGACGAACATGATGATTTTCACTCCTATATTCAGTTGACCTAATATCCGAGTTTGTTTCGTGTTGTTCCAGACTAGATTTTAAATATCTATTCATTCTAGATTTACGTAAAATTATTTTATCCTTATAACTTATGAGACTTTCAATATCCTTTTCAAGTTTCTTTTCATCATCTATCAAAGATACAATTTCTTCATCGAAATTATACAGTTCTTTTTCTTTTTCAATTAATAATGTTAAAGAATCTTCTAGTAAATTTTCAATTTCACTATTATTTTTTATATCATCATCTACTTTGTTTACAATGTTAGTTATTGATGATCTGAAAGATCCGCGCTTTTTAATAAGCATTTTCATTTTATATGTTTTAATATAAACAATGTAATATTCTAACCTGTAGAAGTCTTCAAATATACACTTTATTATCCGATTCGAGGATAAGGATAATCGAACTTTATGACTCCATTATTCTAATATTTCACTTTTCTGATACCAGTTGTCCTCCTCATTCAAATGGGTGCTCAAATGGTTAAAAAAAAAGGAAAATGTACTTTATTTGAAATCGACTAAAAGAACAATATCTATCAATAATATCTAAATCGTATATGAATACAAACATAAGTATTTAAAAGATAAAATTTGGATACTGGATATTATAAAAGTTCAAATGTCTTCATAATCTAGTCTAGAATATTCAGCCAAATAGTCATCAAAGATTTTGCCATCTGGATGAAAAACCTGGTTTACGTTTAGAAATTACTTTAGTACACAACGATTTCTTTTTAACTTTTATCGTTCCTATTTGAGTTGACTCGTCATTTCTTTCTCAAACTCTGATTTAAGATAACTTTTAGAATTTGTAACCTCAACACTGATCATTCAGAAGCACTTTCTTGAAGCTCTTCTTCACCGCACTCATCACGTTTACTTGGTCCAATGCAATGGTCTCACTCTTCATTATCGAGTTCCTCATCCTAAGGAAATTTTGAACATTCTACTTCTTGAATAGTATAATAAGCATCACTAAAACGTTCTTCCGTTTTCTGGTCCACGAATGTGGGTGTGGTTTCGAATCCCACTTCTGACACCAAGTCTTGTGACCCATGATTGTGGGTTCTTTTATTATTAAACGTTAAAAATCAAATAAATTATTTCAATTATAAACGTTTTTATTCTGAGTCATCTAGTATAACTACATCATTCATGTAACTTACAAAACTGTTCTAAAGATTTTTTCTTTTTAATTTAAACCATTCAGCTCGTGATCTATTTTGAATTACAATATAATAATCGTAATCGTTTTCTTTTTTTTTTTCATGCATTTCACTGGCATTGGAAGGGCGTCAGTGCCTCACATAGGTTAAAGCAAGGCCGACACGTTGTATTCATCAAGGCATATTAGATATCGCCGGGCCTTGCTAAATGCTAAGCTTCTGCCTCGGAGGGAATTTTTAGGAAGAAAACTCCGGGATGCGGTCCGCGGGTTTCCTCCTCTTTTCCTTCTAGGAACTTCTCAACAGCGTGTCGACTCACCATGTATATTATGAGTATCGCCTTGATTCGCATACAGTATGCGCTTACAAGCATCCGCGCTTTTCCCGAGATTCGAACCTGGAACCTTCAATGTGGCAGTGAGCGTCACTAACTACTATTATTCGGTCTGGTGAGCTGTGCCAAAATATAGTTGTCTTGTACATTACTTGAATTACTTTAATAGCTTTATTAAGTATTATGCAATCTGAGGTATGGGTGAGAAATGACAGTTTTTGCAGCATTACAAAAGAATGCGTCGAATTCAAAATCATTCCCTACATCAATTAATTTTTTTTCTGCTCTTTTCTTTCACGTCAAAATTTTCGAAAATTCTACTTTCTTAAATCTCGAAAATTTAAATTATTCGGATATTTTATTTTTTATCTTCCCATTGCAAAGATTATATAACATTATTTTACTGATAAAAGGCTCGATATCAGGCATCTGAAGGAAATTTCTAGGCTTCTTAACAGCAAAAACTTAACATAGGCGCAGAAGGTCTACAGTATTTCTCCCCTTAAGCCTTCAGAAATCTGAGCTTCTATTAAAAACAAATAAAAATAATAACATTACTGAAATTTCACTCAACTAAATTCAATAAATTTTACTATTGCTTATAATCAACCAAATATGAAACGAATCAGATGATTTTGGGAAACGAAATCATGTCTGTTATTTAAATAAACAACTTAATCTTTTTAATGCATCAAAACATCCATTCATTTTTATGTTTGTATGAGCTTAGTGCCTTTTTTGATGGTGGTAAGGAAGCCTGTTACTATAGCTTATGAGATGTGATGAGAAGTTTAATTGTCCAAATATTTTGTTCTAATTATATATGAATGTTTAATCATCAACATCTGGCTGTTAGATTAAAATTGGATAAATAAATAAAAATTGGACATATTTTATGCAGAAGTTATTTTACATTACAAATCATCAGAGCCTGAGGGAGTAAATAATGTATGAAATAAAATACATGACACGTTTTCCTTTAAATATATGAAATTGTTGTAAATTTTACATCGTAATATAAGTAGTAAACTAGCATATACTGAATGAGATGTGATATTTAAGGTATAAGAGTGAATAATTCACAATGTTTCGGCAGAAAAGTCTTCAGGAAAACTTGTCACGTTCTTCTCTGTTATACAAAACAAAATCATAGGTATAAAACGAATTATCTGTGCCACTATTTATTGGAAAAAAATTTTAGCCTTGTAGTTTATTCCTGAAAATTTATCTTTGAAATACTTAGTGAATTCCTTGTATTTGCAGAAAATACGAACAGAACTCCTTTCTTGCAAACGTAAACTCGATTACGGCAACGTTTCATCCATGGATATTGGAAATAGCATTTGATAAGTTTACCACCGATAAAATCAATGCCGCTAGAACGCTTCTGTGGTTTACCGAGCATAAAAAAGAGTGCACGTGCCCTGAGGTTCAAATTTTTATCTTCTAGTGCTTTTCTGCCGACCTACTTTCCTCAATGCAATATTATTTACAGCTGTACCGATATCTTTGAACATGGTATCTGCAATGCAAGTTCATTTCTTTTGCTTGTAGTATTTAGCAAAGGTACTGGGTGCTAAAAGTATTATAAAAGTAGCAGAAGATGGTAAAAATAAATTCACGTATATTGAAGTACACACGATTACTCTAAATTCAATAAACATGTAAAAAGGAATTGTATTTCAGTGAATTTAATTGCATGACAACTGAATTAGTATGACCACACATAAAATTACGGGAGAGTCAAGCATCTTTAGTATGCAAATTTTTTATAACTATGCTCTCCAAGTTATGTTATGCGTTGTGAACCTAATCGTCTAGATCAACTTTTATATTATCACTCAGAATGCGGCATTAACTGAGCTGCTACGAAACTGTTACGACTCTGAATCTGAAAGAAAGCCAAACACTGAATTTTGAGGCATTTATGCAGTAAGAATTCAAGTTGCTTCTATCTTATTTTGACGACTGCCTAAAATGAGTTCAAGTACTTCGATGACCATCGAGGTCTCCAAAACCTGAAATCCTGAAAACTTCTATTATAGAGCTATTTAAAATCAAATACAAAACTCGCCCAACTTTACTGGCACTGCAAAAATGTGCTATGCGACGGCATCTATCAGTGATTTCTATAAACAAATTCTTTCTGATTGCTGGACATCTCAGCTTCAAACCTGGCAAAGCTCAATAAAGATGGCATTCATTATAAATTCATTTGCATTCTATAGATGAAGTGCGATCTAGAGCACCTAATTTTATTACAAAATATTCATTGCTACGTTCATTGCTTTATTATGCATTGAAATTTCGTCAAACATAACAATTTAGTACATTTCTTTTAAATTTTGGAGTACTTTATATTTTTAGCTTTTGATCATTCATTTACAAATAACTACAAATATTTAAGGTGTCAGTTAATGGCATGAAATTACGAAACTCTAAGTCTCTTAAATAAAGTGATGTATTTATAATTTGAAATGTATAGCCAGAAATAAAAAAAAACGCAGCCAAACATTTTTTTAATACATACAATGAAACCATGAGTTGAATTTTTAATGAGATTAAAGTTTTAGAGTAATTAAGTTTTCTGATGCTGGAGACTTGAAAAATAGGCATTGCTCTCAACGGGATTCGAACGCCGCACCTTCCGAGTACACGTTGAGTGTGTTTTCAGTTACGCCATGAAGTCACGCGGAAAGGAGAAAGAAATGCCTTATATAGTAGTAATATTTATCTGATTTACTTAGTTAAGAAAAATAATTTACTTTTTCTCCCCTCTAAAGAGGGAAAAAAATACAAAATTTTAAATTTATATATTATTGTAATATTAAAAAAAGAAAAATATTTAAAAACATTCAAAAGTATATTGACTTTATTAAGACAGGTAAAGGTCAAGTAGGGGGATACCAGTGATGTACCAACAGCCAACTGATAATATGCCGCCTCTCCATAGTAACTAATCCTTAAATAAAGAAAAAAGATTAAACTTTATAAGAGTTTGCAAAGAAAGAAAGAAAGGTCGAGGATATGAGCAACTGGAACTTTCCAGAGACCTCGAGGGACATAAAGAGGTTACAATATTGTTTCAATAAATACAATTTGAAATTTACAAATTGAATTGAGAACATCTGTTTTTATGTAACAAAAACAACATAAAACTTGATGAGGTAAATATAATAAGTATCGGGAACACAATGAATGAACTGTAATACTAAAGATGTGCCACAGGATCAAGTACTTTGAGAATAACATCAAAAGCCACTGTGAGTAAGAACCTGAGAGCTCAGGGAATTGAGAATGTAAACACTGGGAAAACAGAAAATAATTTTGACAAGAAACCAACAGATTTTTATGAAAAAGATACTTAAATAGTACGCTGGAGAAGATTATCATAGTTTATGAAGTTCACAAGTGGAATTCTTTGGAACATATTCTCACGAGATGTAAAAGATCATTTAATTTATGCAGAATGGGAAACTTATACTTGCCAAAGTTCTATGCCGTAGGAAAAGAGGCGTTGCATAACTTTTTCAAACTTCAGGTACTGATGTTTATCTTTAATTGGAAACCTTTGGAATGCCTAGAGACCAGTTTACGAGGATTTTATGTCATTATCCTCGGTTAAGGTGCATGAAAAAGTATAATGATCAAGAGTTTTCTGTTCCCTACATATGCAGATGTCGCAATTCGCCATATTTCTTGCGTAGAAATATGTGGAGAAGAGTCCGTGTCCTGTTATACAGTAGTTTTATAAAGGATTCGACTACAGAGACGAGAGCTAACATGGGGAATGAAGTTATATGTGCGTCTTCTCTATGAAGCATTATTCCACAATTCTTGGCAATATTTTGTAGAATATTGTTTTAGTTGATATTTGAAATTTCAACGAGACCATACCTTATTAAGGCAATTTGATCTTCCGGTATCCATCATCAAATTAAACTTAAAAAGAGTTGTCAGCTTGAAGAGCACCTGTTGAAGAGTACCTGCCTGGCTTTACGTCAGAATCTGCGATTACTCCACGTCGACGGCAGCTTGGCTTTTATCTTCAAAATTCCGAAAGGGCGGTGTGAAGGCGATTCTTTGTTTCAATTTTCATGATTTCTATCAAAGGAAAAGTATTTCATATTTTCCTTAGTACCAATTCATTTCAACTGATTACTCTCTGATTAGGACCAGCTGCAAAAACTAATAATTTCTGCAATTTTAGCGTCTTCAAATTTATTTTAATGCGTTGCTTTAGATAAAGTGGAGAAAGCTCCAATCCGCTTCTTCCAAATTTTAGATAACTGCCAAATTCCTTTTATTCTATTCTGAAGTTTCTTTTGATCACAGCAAATTCTTCATTCTTGCTATTTGTATTTATTCTTTAGAGGATATTAGACCCATTCGCGAAATCGAAGAAAAATTAAAAAGAAAGAAAAAAAAGAAAATCTGAATGCCCTAATTATATTATGCCCAAAGGAGCGTTTTTATCATTTACACACAAATACAAGTTTCGACAGCATTTGGGCTAAAAATATTTAAAAACAGTATATTTTTCGAACGTACAACAATCGCCACTTTTTAGACAGTCTCGCGCGCTGGAGATAAAAATGTTTTTTCAGCACAGTGTAGCCATTGCTTGATTTAACATCGTTGAGTTTGTTAATAACAAATTCGTTAAAGGTTTAAAAAGTATGAAATAAACAATGAAACAGTATGTCTTATGCTTCATGTTACTATGTTAGTTAGCTATCTTAGCAGAGCAATAGTGTAACAGCTACGTATCAAAGAATCAAGATTAGCATTCAAACTCTGATGAATTTAATAATAATTCTGCGCTCCGTGCAACGAACTGATAGTTTGCAATTTCTTTTATGAGGTCTCATTTTCCCTTCTCGGTTAATACATTTATACTATAATTGAAATGCCCGATTACAATGTAATTAACTACAAAAGTAACAATAAGAATTAGCTATCTAAGAATTTTAAAGGACATATTTTGTGAATTTTATGCTGTCTTTCTTAGTTAACCAGCGGAATTCAAGTTAACAGAAATAAGATATTACTAAAATGTTTACATTGATCCTGGCTTTATTTCCTATGACAGTTCTTCAAACATTATAACTGCCTGATTAACACAAAAATGTCATCAATATTTGGAAGATTTAGATGGCATTATGGATATTTAAATGAAAATTATTAAGCTGAAAGATGACCGAGAATTGATTCGATATCTTAAACAAAATACATATTGTTTAATGCGTTGGATATTAATTTCGCTGCCTTTCACAATTATTCCGAAATTTCACCTGTTTTGGATTTGATATATTTGTCTTTGTGAAAAAGAGAAGCTTTAAACTGCTCTCAGTTCATTACAAGAAATCTCAATCATACGGAAATGCTTAAAAGCAGTAGGTTATGAAAATTTAATGCAATAAATTTTAATCTACGTACTAGAATAAATCTTTGAGCTTAACTCAAAAGTTAGGAATTTACAAATCCGTCTAATCAATAATACATAAGTATAGTGCATAATATTTTAAGGAGTTAAAATTTTTATTTCTTGGTATCCTCATAAATATTTTAAAAGACACTAAAATGATTCCATGAAAGTCATTTGCGTATTCCTTAGATGTCTGAGTTTGACACAAAGCAGGATTTATTGCTGACTATTGATAAAATTTTATTTTTAGCAGCTATAACTCTTAGTTAAGCTTCCTGAATGACTTGCTGTTAAAATATATTCGTTTATCACTGTATTTACGCCTGTTATAAACATAAATGGGTTTTGGGAATGAATAAGTGATTTCGCGTGTATAACTCTACATTTCACAGATTTAAAGACTTTAATACGGACTGTATTAGTTTATAGAGCTCAAAATGTTATAGTCTAAAAAGAAGTAGAACAAATTGGAAACAAAATTCCTTCTAAATGGTCACATATATGATTATTATGTAAATACATATTCTAACTGATTTAATGTCATCGTACAATATTTAATGTCATCGTACAATCATCTAATGTCATCGTACAATCATTTAATTAGTCAAAAGGGCGTTAGCCCAGAAGGGCTATTAATTTCGTCTTGGCATTTTAGCGTTGAAAACGTTAAAAGTTTGAATCACTTTTCAAATTGTTGCCATCAAATATTACTGCCCTGTATTATATTTTAAGGAATTAAATAATGAAGAATTTTCATAGTTGTGTATATGTTGCTCGCATTGTGATAAAACAACAGTACCTAGAGCCATCAAATTTTGAATATTGAACCTTTCCACCCGAATATGGGCATCTGGAAGCCCAAATTTGAATTTTGGTTAATTTGTTTGATTATCGATTTCATATTTTGTAAAACTTTAACGAATTTTTGATTAATAAAGTCAAGGATCTCAAAGCGAGCAATGGCAACGTTGCACAGAAAAAAACATTTTTATCTCCAGCGCGTGAGACTGTGCATCGGAAATTCCAAATATATGCTCTTTTTAAATTTTTTTGCGATATTGCTGTTGAATTGAATGTTATAACTTAATTGCGAAGAATATGATATTTAGAGGTAACACACAAAACGTTAAAAAACGCCCCTTTAGGATAATATAAAATCCGTAATCCTTCAGATTATTTTTTTAGCCCAAAGGAGCGTTAACTCAGAATGGCTAATAATTTCGTTTTGGCATTTTGCGTCGATTCACTATAAACGGCGAATCACTTTGAATTTGTTGCCACCAAATATTATCGCCCTGTATTATATTTAAAGAAATTAAATAATGAAGTATCTGCATAAATGTATGTATGCTTCTCACATTATGATAAAACAACCGTACCTAGAGCCGTCAAATTCTGAATAACGTACGTCTCCACCCGAATATGGACATCTGAAAACCTAAATTTGGAATTTGTTTTATTATCTATTTCATATTTTGTTAAGCACTTATGAGTTTTTGATTAAGAAACTGAACGATTTCAAAGTGAGCAACAGCAATACTGTACGGGGGAAAAAACAGATTTTTATCTTCAGCGCGCGAGACTGTGTATATGAAATTCTAAAGATATGCTGTTTTAAATATTTTGGGATATTGCTGTTGTATTGAATTTTATGGTTTATGTGCGAAGAACATGATATTTAATAAATAAAGGTAACACATTTAATAAATAATTTTTTTTATTTTTTTTTTTGGCGTAATATAAAATCTGAAAGCTTTGAGTTTTTTTTTATTTTTCTTAATATTTTGGTATTTTTAAGTTTTTTACTTTGCTTTTTTAGCGGGGGAGGGAGTTATCAAGTTACGTATAAAAATGAGCGAACTAAGTAGGTTATATGAAATATCTGATAATGGAAGCATTTGAGGAAGAAATATTACTAACATGTTTAATGGCGTTAAAATCAGAAACAGAAGGTTGTGTATAGGTTTCTTTTGTAGGAAGCTCTCAAGGTGATTTGACCGTTAAGTTTATAATTTAACGATTTAAGAAAACTGTATTTTTTATTTATGGTTCTTATTTCTGATGGAAAACTAAAAGTGATAAAGCATTTTTTAAAAAAATTAATACGTCATTTCTTAAGTATTTCTTAAGTTATTTACGTGTAAGATCTCCGGGATTAGATAACAATGTATGGATTCCTAAACGAAATGTTCTTAAAATATTGAAATAGTAATTGTTTCATCAATTCATATGTCATCATATGAAGATCTACATGAAGGCGATTTTAGTAGTAAAGTAATAGTTTGTAGATGATTACAAGCCAGAATTTGCAATAATAATGCATTTCTGTGTAAACACTAGTTTCTGATGAATGTATTTTTAAAACCCCCGGTGAAAAAATCGTTATATCACATATTACTCCAACGTTCAACATCTGCGCTACTTAAAAGAAGGTAACATCAGATATCCTGATCTGCTAAGGCACTGTGTGGAATTTTTGAAGATACGATGATAGGATCTTTTTATCATCAATGGCGGATTAACAAGGAAATGCACACAAACATTTTAACGGAGGAGTTACCACTGATGTTGGAAGGAACAGCATTGGAAGGAAATCTTGTGTAATTTCAGTACCATGGCTCCTTTTCTCATTATGAAAACATTGCTAGAGATGTTTCAAATACTAAGTACAGTATTCGTTGGGTAACATTCAGAGATACTGGATCATATACTGAATCTTCTGATTATACTGAGAAGTTTCCTTACAACCTTACTTTAAAATGCAAATCTGTATCGTCGTACCAACGCTGAACATAATGCAGGACTGCGGACAAAATACTTTGAGAATATTGAAACAACATATATTTTACATACATACCTCTTTTTTCTTCTAAGATTGAAAATTTTATTGAAGAGGTATAAAGCTTTAACTCCGTATCTGCAAAGTAATTTAAGTATGTAATTCTGTATTTTAAGTATGTATGTATGTGCGTAAATATGCATGTACACACATACATACATACGTACATACATACATGCATACATGAAAACATGCATACATACATAGATTTCTGAATCCGGTCCCGATAACAGAAGAGTACTGAAATTCTTAATTTTTATTAAATTGCATACTTCTAGAATTGTAAATTTAAATTAAAAGAGTGTTTTCAACAAATACATGATGGTAACTGACATAGATTTTAACTTGTTTTATTGTGGTATAACGTACATATTTATATTTAAAAGAATTCTGCAATAGAATCTATACTTTTAATATCTTAAAAGCAAAGAACTATATTTGTTGATTTAAAAACTAATATGTAGGTTATTTCCGATTGCAGTGGAAACATTGACGGATATTAATTTCACACACTGTTTTTGAATATATTATTTTATAATCTGAAATAAATTTGAACTGGACTTTTAAACGAACTGTAAATTTGATTGTAAAAGTTTACGCCTAATGATAAATTAATTGTGATTTTTATCAGAAGTCATTTGAAACAGTTTTTATTATTTTGTAACAGCAAATGTAATATTAGTTGTTATTAATTTTATGTATTTCATGTTCGTTTCACAATTATTAATTTTAAATTAAATGAGAGTTATCAGGAAATCGTTCGAAGGAGAATAAATGGGTTTTTTATCTTGAAGTTCTGAGAAATTCGTTTCCATCTAGTCGGCTTAAAGATTTATTACTTTTTGATGCTATTTAGGCGCTACCGATGCATTTCAAGTTGTTTTTAACTCAGCTCACGTCCCTTTTATAAAATCTGCGGAATTCCTGACTTATTAATAACAGTGATAACTAACTTATAGCATCACAGTCAAGAAAACTTTATACACACGAGAAACGGATTCCATAATATGAAAAGCAAAGTGTTTATCTGATCCAAGTTCGATGTATAGCGTTTATTATTACAGTTCTAAAGACCACTAAAATTATGAACTATAGTTCCAAATACAGAATAATATTCGAAGAATCGACAAAATTCATTGCGGGGTTTTACTTATTTAACTCAGTGTTCAATCCTTGAACCCTACAATCACTAATAAGCGAATAATCGCTTAAGCTTGTGAATGGAGACGTAATACTTATGAAGGATTAACTACCCTTTATTTCTCACAATAAATGTGATACAATCAGTTCCTAACTCGGAACGTACAGCAAAGCCTACACTTGGGCTTGAACTTAAATGAATATAAAATCAAACTTAACTAAGCTTAACTAAAACTAACTGAAAGATAAAGCTGAAGCTATCAAGATTCTAAGTAGTTGGCGCCGAAATCTTAATTAAGTCGGCGAAGCCAAACAAGGGCCTAAAGTATGGCCGAGCGTAGCAACAGCTTAGAGATACGTAGCCAAAAGGCAAACGCGTGCTAGTCAGGAACTCTCTCGAAGTCGGTGAAACATCGACTTAAATACTAGTCGTTACAGATTTGCATAAACTGCGTTACTGAAATTACATTCTGGTAGGAAATTATAAGCTGAAACTTGAAAGATAGGAAAGATGCATAAACTTAACTGTTAATAAAATTAGGATAAACCTTAAAAACTTCTTTTTTCATAAATCTATCTTACATATTTCAAAACTCCTAGCCGTCCGTGCTAATACGATAGCAAAAGTTACAGAAGCGTGCTTCAGTGCAATATTCATTACGCATGCACTCATATGTGGAGTTATAAATATCTGCAGTTTTGCAATGGAGTTTTCAATTCAGAATTCAAAAATGGTAATTTGAAATTAATTAACTGAAATATTATATTAGCATATTGCTTCTTATTAGCAGCTTATTTTTCATAACTTTTGAACTCTGCTAAGCGCATGTTTCTACTGAGTATCTTTAACGGAAATGTACTGTATTTAGCAGTCAGAATTTAAAATTTAATTCATAAAACTGATACCCCTAAAGATTCAAAATGAAATTTTTATTCGTAGCATTCGATTTTTATAATTTTTATTGTTTCAATCTTAGAACTTTTAAAATCTTATGCCTTTTCGAAATGCAGCTTTTAGGTTTACTGAAACGTGACACATTTAAATTTGTGACAAAGCATTTCCTTGGAAAAATAGAAAATATTGAATGCAATTGCATATGTTAAAATTTTAAAAAAGTTAAAATTACTCTTCATATTAGCATACATCTTTATGTTACCATTTCCCTTTTTGTTTCATTCATCATTGTTATTCGTTCGGTCTAAGAAAAGACGACTCTAGTGACATTCCAAATATAAACATTTTGAAAAGCAATCAAGTTCTTTTTATAAACTGTATAAGAATGTATGCTATAATTTCTGCGGCGTGTGAAAATCTTGTTTAGATCTCATATTGTTTCTATTTTATGGCACGTTAGTCAATATAAGCTTACAATGAAGACTGTAGCTTAACTACTGTTCTGACAGTATTGACTGCAGCCGTTAATACAAAAAGAAAAGCGTGATCACAATTGATTTATTTATGAAAATAAAAGGTTGATCGGTATTACCTGTGTGAGGAAGAAATGTGTATATCCTTGTTTGATTCAAAGCATCGAACAGTCAAATATTAGACTGCAATGAGAATAAAAATAAAATGGAGTAGAAGCTATGCAAAGCTCGTTGTGATATCCTTTGTCTTTCGAGGTTAAATTTCAAACAAGCTGCTGACAGACTGATAACCAAATCCAGTTATCTAGGATCAAAGAAAGTCTGGCTGCATCTTCACCTTATAGTACATTACGCAGAACAGCAGCGTATATTTTACTAGAAACTTTACCGATTTCAAAGGCTAGCAAGTACAGGTCCCTGTTCGTCACAAGCTAAATAATACTCAATAATTTAACAAAATTTTTTGGATCTGAAGACGAAAATCCGTTCTCCCTCGAAATCGACAAAGTTCAAATTAAAATCTACACCAAAGAATAATTTGTAGCTTTGTCCGATTTTAAGTTTTACTTTGTTTCTTTTCTCTCTTGAAATAATAATGTTGTGTGCTTAGGGGTTCGCAGCAGATTGAATGCACAAGTCAGATAATAAGTTAAAATTTATTTTTTATGAAAAACAATATATCAGAACTCTGGAATTTTGCACAGAAATATTCGTACAAGTGTTCACAGTATCACACAGTATAACCAATAGTTACACTTCGAACTACTAAGAACGTTAAATACAACGCAACGCAAAACTCATTTAAAAAGAAAGTTAACTCCGATATCACAGTTCACTCAGAACTAAACAACTCGCGACAAAATTAACTGAGCAACTGGGAGGGAGCAGATGCTCTCTCTACGGCCTTAAATAGTTTTCAGTCGGCCGCGGTATATTTCTAGTATTTTCCGTGTCCCGAAATTATTGGAAAGCAATACGAGAACGGAAATACGGTTACAGCTAACATAGTGGTCAACTACATTTATTCAATTTCATTACAAATTACCGAGACATCCATTTACTCAATGTTAAATGCACGTGCCCCTGTGTTCTTATTTTTCCGGCATATATTCTCTTAAAATTTGTCTCGCGCTACATTACACAGAAGAATACAACTATTTTAATTATAATTCTACTAAAAATGCCTATCTAAATCTAAAACTCGTTACAATATACAGGGTGTTTATAAAGTCCCGGACCCATTTTGACGTTTAATAACTCGTAAAATAATGAAGATATAAACAAACTTATGGCATTTATTGATGGAATAACTTACATATTTTCCTTTTCAGGTTTGAATACCTTTACTTTTGTAAACATTGTCTGCGCGTGTAGTTAATTTCAGATAATTTCATTTTTCCAGCCTAAATATCTGTACTTTTCTAAATATCGTCCGCTTATTAATTGCATTTTTCTCTCTTTTGTTTTAGGCAACTATTGCAATGTTATGTTTAGGCACCGTGAGGCACAAAAGGATTCCACAAAGGTTAATGTGTGGTGTGGACTAATGCACGACCGAGTCACTGGGCCTTTCTTTTTTACAGAAAAGACGGTCTCACCAGTCGTACACTTAGACATGTTGGAAAACTTCGTATTTCCAAAACTAGAAGAGCTTCAGCCACATGTCTTTTTGCGACAAGATGGCGCACCACCTCATTTTGGTACCATCGTTCGTAGTTCTTTGAATGACCATTTTACAGGAAGATGGATTAGGCGAGGAGGTCCAATTCCTTGGGCACCCAGATCACCTGATATAACGCCGCTGGACTTTTTCCTTTGGGGATTTGTAAAGGACAACGTTTACAGGAGGAGAGTGTCGAACAATGATGACCTAAAAGCCAGAATTACAACCGCAATAGCCTCTGTGGATGCCGACATGCTTGTCGGTACCTGGCGTAAGATTGCATATCGACTTGATATTCTCCGTGCGACGAAGGGGGCACACGTAGAAGTTCATTGACAAGGATCATGAAACTTTAAACTTTTTGAGTCTATCTTAACCATTTATGTTATTAATTTTAATCTAACTTTATTATTTTATGAGTTATTAAACATCAAACTGAGTCCGGGATTTAACAAACACCCTGTATTATTAGAATTTAAAATCTCTTTAAGTATGCGAAATGATTAGCAAATGCTTATTGATTTCTAGCCATATTTTTCCTCTTTTTCCTTTGATTTTTAGGAGTTTCTATTGAAAGGCGATACAGAGAATAATGCTGTATGCAGCTTGGAATATTAAGTATTATTCTTTACTGTGATTTTGTAAAAATCCTTGAATTATCTGTTTCAGCTAAATTTTAGGAAACCTAATATTACATTTATAACCATTTGTACTTTTCTAAAGACGTTCATATTTGAAAGATGTTCGTAAGTAAACAATCAAGTAGTATGACGTTGCGCTAGCTACTAATAATTCATATTTTAACTTCTTTTGAAAGTTCAGATTAAAAATGTTAGAAATTATTATCGTGCTTCAGTAAAAAATAAGAATAAATTTAATTCTTATGAATGTAATTTCTATATTTTATCACATATTGCATTTAAAAGTAAAATGCTTTAAAATTTACATCGTGCTATTCTCCGAAGAAGTGTAAAGCGTTTTTCAAAATCAGTCAGGCCGAGTAGTTTGATTAATTTTTATCGAACGTTTTTCCAAGAAAACATTTTAAGACAAACACACCTCTTAACAAAAATATTTACTCCCAGAATAAATCCTTTGTCCTTCAGAATTTCCGATGAAGTTTATAATTAATTTAGCGAGCTGATGTATTAACTAGAATGTGTTTAAAGCAGCGTCTTAATTCAGGTAAAAGATTACTTTTAAGTTTTCAATAAATTTCTGAACTCTTTTTGGTTTGCAAAAGTGTTTTATTAGATAATTGTTATAAATTGTAAGGTAAATAACACAAGAAAATTATATTAATCTTTTTAAGTTCTCATTTATTTAAAGTAAAGTACTTCAGGGCTTAAATATCGATAGAATTACCCATTGTCTTGCCCAAAATTTTGTACATGATTAACTACTGAATTGTATCATGGATATTTTATTGTATTGCAGATTATCCGCATATTATTTTTATCATTTCACTTTTTTCTGTGCCTTCTTGATCTTGTTAACTGAAGCAGGGCCGGCGCCTCGGGCAAGCCAGGCCCCTGCCCGAGGCGGCAATCTTAAGAAGCGGCAAATTGACTGTAAAATTAAGTAGTTTATGAAGAAAATAAACCAAGATTCGTTTAAATCTTATGAAAAATTAATATGTTGAATTTTAATAAAATATGTTATTAATATATATATATATATATATATATTAATAATATATTTATGTTTTCAAACTTTTAAGTATTTTAAATATCAAAATATTTCAAATTCAAGGAAACCGCTCACAAGCATAATAAATTCCCACTTAAAAATAGCTTAAAACGTAAACAAAATCACCCTTTTTATTATAATTTAAATAAATGGACATATATACAAAGTGCTGTAATAGAATGTTTTACCCTGTGTCTTAATTTGTCGAAACATGTATGAAAACTCGGGCGGGCGCGAAAAATCAGTCCTGACAAGCTTTCACACGCTTTTAACCGTGACCGTGACTATGAAAGAAAAAAAGGCAGTTCTAACGTTTTATTTATGGAATAATTGCCTTGCAGATTGATTGCTAGTAAAGTAGAGTGCGTTATAATACAATTACTGTTTATCGGGCCTTTCTTAAACTTGTGTTGTGTTATAAAAGTAAGTTGAGTAGAATAATTAAAAAATATTCAGTTTTGCTCAAGAAATATTTAAATAGCTTCTAAAGGATGTTTCTTTTTAAACGAGGCTTTTTCATGAATGTTTAACCGACTGCAAAAAAGGAGGAGGTTATCAATTAGATCAATTTTTTTTTGTTTCCATTTTAATGTTTGTTCGGCGATTACTTCGGCATATCTCAACCGATTTGAATGATTTTTTTGTTTGATAGGGTACGTTACCGGATTGGTACCATTGTTAAAAAAGTGGTTTAAAATGCCATCCCCTAATTTCGGGGGTAATATTTAGAGATTGGTAAAAAATAAAAGTTTCCGAAAATAATTAAAATTTGGTGTGAATAAAGCCACTGGGGATCCAAATAAAATGAAAAACTAAAACTTTTAAAAAACTACCCCCTTCGCATTTAAAGTTAATATTAAGAGGTGGGGAAAAATTAGTTTTCCGATTTGAATGATCTTTTTCTTTTGTGTGTGTGTGTGTCATAGGGTATATTACCGCATTGTTAAAAAGGTAGTTTTAAATACCAACTACTAATTTTGGGGATGACATTTAGGTGTTGAAAAAAATACAAGCGATCGAAAATAATTAAAATTTGACGTAAATAAAGCCACTGGGAATCCAAAGAAAATGAAAAATTAAAACTTTCAAAAAACTACTCCTTTCGCCTTTGGGATAAAGGAGCGGAAAAGAATTAAAGTTTTCCGTTTAAATAAGATTTACTTTAAAAAAAACATACGGCACCCGATTTTTAAAATATATGGATTTACTTTAAATTACTTCAGTGAAGTCGGTTAAAAATAATGTTATACTTTTTAGTGCTTTTTTAAAACAAGATCTTTCTAAAATCGTTTGCGAAATATTTTTACTGCTTAAAAAATAGAATATAATTTGCTTTTTAAATTTAAATTTGGATAAGTTTGATAAATTTGTTCGTTTTGTTTAGGGTATAGTGTTAAAAAAATAGTTTCTAGTCTATGGTTGACACTTAGGTTTTAATCAAATCTTGAAGCTCTTATGAAGGTTTGATTAAATCCGAAACGCCAGTCATGGATTATAAAGTGTTTTTCTTTACATTTTACCTTAAATAAAGCCAACAAAATATCGCCTTATAACATTAAAAAAATACTCGAAAACGCCTCTGTTTCGTTTAAATAAAGCACAACGATTTTTTATCGAAGCATTTTCTTAATTGTTTTTGTTTTTAGAATATCTGATGGACGTAAAAGATTATCGGGTGCTCAGTATAAAAGAAAAAGAGTCGAAAAGCAGGTTCAAATTCAAAAACAGGCTGGAAGTCTGTTAATTTATCTACAAGGCATGAAAAGGAACGATGACGACACAGTAATATTAGAAGCTCCTTCAAATCTTAATTATGAAGCCATTACCAATCAAGATACCGATATTGCTCAAATGGAGCTTACCCCAGGAACATACAAAGAATCTACTCCAGGAACGTCCACTGAACCTACTGCAAGAACGTCCACTGAACCAACTCCAGGGACGTCCACTGAGCTAAGTCTAGAGACGTCTACTGAAGAAACTCCAGGGACGTCTACTAAACCAACTCCAGGGATATCTAAAGAAGAGACATTTGGTACAATAATAAATTCGGATTCGGGTTCCTGGCCAACTAGCTTATAAGAAGCAGAAATAATATTTTTTGGTAAAAGAAGGACTACCTCAACCATTGAAGGAATACAGTTTTCCGGTATAATGATAATGGTCGAAGATTTAGTGCTCTACATTATTTGAGAAATATGAAAAATGGTGAAAAAATCATGCGTAACTGGTTAGTTTATTCAAATACAAAAGACTGTGTTTATTGCTTTGGCTGCAAACTTTTTGGTTCCATTTCTATTGGACGTTTTAAAGATTGAGACTTTAAATCAACATGAAACCTCTAGAAAACATATCTTGGATTATCATATCTTGGATCATAAAGTCTTGGATTGAATTAAGTCAAAGAATGCAGTACTCTAAAACAATTGACAGTCACTCACAAAGACTCATTACCGTAGAAAGAAATCATTTGTACGAGGTGCTTCTACGAATTGTTGCAACAATAAAAATGCTTGCTCAAAATTTTTTAGCCCTCCGAGGTACAAGTGACAAACTTTACGATTTCGGTAACGGTACTTTTTTACAAATTATTCAATTACTTGCTCAGTTTGATCCAGTAACGGAAGAGCATCTAAGCAGAGTGCTTAAAAAAGAGGAAGTTAAAGTGCACTATCTCGGAAAAGAAATTCAAAATGAATTAATTATTCTTTTAGGTGAAAATATAACATCTCATATTATTAGTGAGATTAAATAAGCTAATATTATTCAATAATTCTAGATTGTACTCCTGATATCAGCAAGAACGAGCAGTATGTATCCATTGACAAATCCAATCCCAAGGAGGTTTCCATTAAAATTAATGAAAGCTTTTTAGGCTTTCTTCCCGTTGAAAGATCGACTGACTATGAACTTTCAACTCTAATACTTGACTTGAAACATTGGGATTGAATTTACAGAATATGAGGGGACAGGCTTTCGATAATGGGGCTAACATGAGAGGCAATAAATCGGAGTACAATCTAGAATAAATGCGTTAAATCTAAGAGCATTTTACCTGCCATGTAGCAGCCACTTATTTAACTTGGTAGTTAATGGCATGGCAAAAGCATCCTTCGAAGCCGCCGATTTTTTTTTAAAATAGTCCAAAAATATATCTATGTTTTTCCTCATCAACGTTTCGATGGACCATATTAATAAAATATGTTCACGGACTTACTTTGAAATCTCTAAGTGATACACGTTGCGAAAGCCGAATCGATGCATTGAAACCACTAAGATATCAATTAGGAGAGATATACGAAGCTTTACTTGCTGTTTGTAATAATTCGAAGATTGAAAACTCTATAAGAGTTGAGGCTTCTAGACTATTAAGTTGTGTTAAATAATTTAAGTTCTTATGCTGCATTGTAATTTGGTACAAAATTTTAAATTGTGTCAATCCTATAAGTAAGCTCTTGCAGACAAAAGACTATGATTTACTATCTGCTATGGAGCTCTCGAAAAATTGTAAAGATTTTTTCAAGGATCTTAGATCGGACACATTATTTAATGAAATGCTTTGCGATGCTTGAGATCTCGCCGATTAAATTGACATACCGGCTAATTTTGAGCTCAGCCAGCCACGTCATAGAGTTCAAAAAAGGAATGTTAATTTCGACTATGAGGCACGAGATGATCCGATAGAAGATCCTACTTTGGAGTATAAGACAGAGTTTTATTTTTTCACATTAGATAAAGTTATCAATGCACTTGAATCCAGTTTGATTTGATCAGTACCCACAGCAACTATTTCAAATTTTTATACAATATTTGTGATTTAAGAGATACTCCTCAAAACGACGTACTAAAGTATTGTAAAAATCTAGAAACAGTGTTAACTAATGGGAATTCATCAGATATAAAGGCGCTGGACCTGACAGACGAGATAGTAGCGGTTTTGGCTTCGAAAATTAAAAAAGAAAGTCCAATCGAGATTTTAAAATTCATATCGAACCTGGATTTTTCTTCAAATCTCGGTATAGTTTTAAGGATATTGTTTACTCTCCCAATAAATGTAGCAAGTGGAGAAAGAAATTTCTCCAAATTAAAATTAATTAAAATTTGTTTACGCTCCACAGTTACCGAGGATCGGATAAACGGCTTGACAACAATGCCCATTGAATATGAACTGGCTGAAGAAATTAATGTTAAAGAAATTATAGAAAACATTCTCAGAATTAAAAGTGAGGGAAAAAAAACACTTTTAAGTATAACTCTCAGTTTAAATGTATTTTTAATATGCAATTAAGTTTTAATATTTAGTGGTTCCATAATTTGTTTTTAGCATTTTTTTAATGTCTGTACTTTATAATTATACACTAGAAATGACTCTTTTCTTTTTCCTGTGCAATCCTAATTTTAATTTAGTGCCAAAAACAAGTTAATAAATTAGTATTTTTTTGCTAATGAAAACTTCAACATTATTAATAACAATTTTTTGCTCACGTTTTATTTTACCATTAAGCGTTGGAAGGGTTTAGGTTATCTCTTTTAATTAAAACTGGCGGCATTTTACCTCTTTGCCCGGGGCGGCTAAACTGCTAGTGCCGGCCCTGACTGAACTCTTGTATAGTATCTCAACATTACCGCATGCTAATTATTACACTTTTTACTTCCTTTTACGAAGTACAGGAAGTATTGTAATCACGAAAAATTTCGGGTACCACATTTCAAACAAAAAACATGTGCTATATACACTGCTATATACACTACTCCAAAAACATGTGCTATATACACTGGTGTGCAAAAATTAAGGACGAGACGGTTTTTTCAATATAACTTTGTACAAAAGCTTTCCAAATCAACACATTTAATACCGTAAGATCCCCAATACGTAAGGACATGAGTAATGTAAGCAACACTTACTAAAAGCGAAATCAGAGGGATGAAAAGAAGCTTTATTGAAAAAGTAGCATGGAGCGCAATGCGACTGAAGCCCGAAACATCCCTGTGATGGATGTCCAGCAAGAAACATCCGGTCTTTAATAGGGGATATGATCTCCCCTGACTGCTAGGCAGGTTTCACATCATTTGTGCATGCTGGATATGTGGTTGTTAATGAGCTGTTGAGACACTGCTGCTCGTTCCTCTTGTAGCACCAATCGCAGTTTCGGAATCGTTACTGGCGATAAGTTACGTGCTGCCACGGGTCTCCCTAGTAAGTTCCGTACATGCTTGACGGGATTTAGATCCAGAGACCTTGCCGACCAATCCATGTGTTCAATATCTTCACTCTCCAACAGCTCTTCGACAGTAACTGTGCGATGAGGTGGAGCGTTGTCGTCCATGAAGAGGAACTGAGGACCCATAGCCCTTGTGAAAAGACGCATGTAAGGAAGAAGAACCTCGTTACAATAGCAGTCCCAGGTGACGAACCTCCTTGGGAGATATGAAGGTCGGTCCGGCTACCAAGCATTATGTCTGCTCGAACGAGAACTCCGCGACCTCCAAAACAGTCCCTTTTGATGATGTTGAAGGGGTTATTGCGTGTTCCCCGCTCTGTCCAGATGTGTATGTGTCTAGAATCGCAACTCAGACTAAATCTGCTCTCATCTGTAAAGAGTACTCGTCCCCATTCATTGTCTCTCCAATTCCGGTGTTCCCGGCACCACAGAGAACGCCTTCTCCGATGGGCAGGCGTTAGAGGTACACACCGTACAGGGCGTCGTGCAAACAGACCACCACCGTGCAGTCTTCTGGCCACGGTAAAACGCGATATCGGTCGTCCAGTCGCCTGTGCCGTGTGTCTAGCGATTTCTCCCGCTGTCTGCCGCCTGTTTCTTCTGGCCTGTAAGGCAATATACCGGTCATCTGAGGGTGTGGTTCCTCGTGGACGACAACTACTAAACCCCCGGATAGCTGTTCCTGTAGTTTGAAATTGTCTCCAAAGTCGTGAAACGATGCTGTTAGCAATTCCGAACTCTGCAACCACACTTGTCACACTGAGGCCGTCTTCCAACTTCCCAATGATTCGACCTCGGGTAAAAGCATCCAGATGTCGTCTAACAGATTGATTATTTGCTATTTCTCGCTGAGGCAGCAACTCGGTGTGATTTTAACTGCTATACGGCGTGCTATCTCTTTGCCAGAAATACTGATCTTACACCGACAACATGCTTTATACTACTCAGACACTCCCCCATTACTGATCTGCGCATGTGCTACCGTACATCACCTTACTTAATCTCCTGATTGGTCTTTCTGTCCGCTCTGCCTCTTTGTTCAGCTGATATGCTAATTTTTCGACTTCGTCCTTAATTTTTGCACACCAGTGTATATGAATACTTGCAAAGATATGGACTTTGTGCCTAGTAGAGCAGGTTATGGACTCTGCTAATAATTTTTATAATATTCTTATCGTGCTTATTATCATTATTATATTATGAATTTTTTGTGTGTTATCTGCTTCTCAAGGTAGGAATTCTCCAATTTAACCCGCAAGTGCTCAAGACTCGACTTGAAATTCGCTCAGTTACAAATTTAATCAGCATTTACAAGAGTTTCGCCATAAATTTTAATTATTCAAAAATTTGGAAATTTCTATGATTTATGTCATACGATAAATCATTCATAAAAATCATACAATACCGATGGAAGAGGTGTGAAGTCTCAGTGGGAGTCTCATGGGAAGTCCAATAGCGATTAAGATGCTACCATGGTAACAAATTTCAATCTTTTGTGATAACGTTTTATATTATTTTATGATAGTAGGTGCTAAAATACACTGATATATGTATGCATGTTATGTTTATGTCATTTCATGGTGGGAAATTCTTTTGCTATTACCCGAATTTATATTGCTAATAGTGTATAGCACCGTAAATATCATATACGGTATTAGATTTATTTCCTCGCCATTAATTACATATATAACATACAAAGATTTTTTAAGTTTCTTAATACTTTTAGGCGACCTGGATTGCATACTGTTTTTTTTTAGTGCTGAAACTCTTCAAAAACGTTTACAATACATTTATTGGGAGGAAATCTCGTATAAGCACATTCAAGCAATCTTCTGCTTCCACGTACTCTAAACTTATTCATATAGTTAGCTCAAGATCCTTTTCCTCAAACTAACTGCACGGTCATCGTCTTTGTGTACTACTTAAAATGCTACTAAAACACAATTCTATTCATTACCTAACGGCTATTAATAATCATAAAGTTCATCGAACAGCATGTTTAAAAATAACCTTTTCGCTGTTCTCAAACAAGAACGAGAAATTCCTAGCATTATACCGTTAACCATTCAATGTCTTTTTCTTCTAGAAAGGAATTAATGAAGAGCCGTAAAACTGTAGCTAAGAACTCATGCTCCACCCGTCGCTTTTATGGGCAGTTTAATTTCCTTCAACGTCTAAGCTCTTTTGTAATGGATAATGGCTTAGGAAGCCATTTTGCTTTTAAAGTAGGTCAAAGCTATTAACAAATTTTTGAAAACGTTCCTGACTTAATTTATTTCAGTTTATTTCATGATTTCTCATTAATTCGAAAGCACTTTACAAAAAAGACGATTTACATAATTTCTTATTTTTTAAGAAGTTAATATTTGACTGATTGTTCAAAATATTCAGTATGCTGCTGATATTATAATGTGACGTTCGTTCATACTGTAATTTCGTTTTGAATTTGTGCTCATTTTAATGTATACTTTTACTGGCATATCAATCCTCTTTACAAATTTTAATTTATCAGTGTCAATTTCTTAGACTGCTGAAAAGCAACCTCTATTATTAAAGAAAGATCTAACCGAACACAAATAGCGAACCGAAGGCCTTTCTCATGGACCCTTAACGCAATTATCCAATAAATGAGTATAAACAATGGCGTTTAATAATATCAGTGTTGTGAGGATCTCATGTTTCCAGGACACCTGCATATATACATGGTATCCGAAATTTAATCATATGATTGGGGACAAGTATTTTGTGAGCATAAGTTAAAAAAAACTGGCCTATGAATATATAGTTCAGAAAAGAAAGCGCAGTTTAGAAATTTCGGGTTGTGAAAAATAAATACTAGAGTATCATCCAAAGAGAATGCAGTGAAATGAAAGATAAGACACGTACATACGAGGACAAGTGTTCTAAATGCAAGGCACTAGGAGTTATACCAAAAGAGTAACATTTTATTGTAGATTCAGAGAATCCAAGGGTATTGCAGTTATACATAATATTGAATTAAATCTGCTGTAGGAATTCATCAGGCATAGCAAAGGGATGAATACAAACATCTACCTGTACGTTCGGAGCACTTTTTTTAAAAAAACGTAGAACACTGATTAAATATATATTTATTTAGTCGAAATTTGATATCAAATCATGAAAATAAATAAATTAATATAGCTAAGTATTGAAACACAGGAAGTAATTAAAAATTAATTAAATTGATCACGAATAAAAAAACTGTTATATATGCACCGAGAATTTTACCTGTGTCAATAGAAATGACAGACACACAACCGTTCAGTGATCTATGGCCACAAACCTGCCAGGTACCACTCACAGAAACACCACAAGCTGTCCGTTTCTTTAAATTTATGATTTCTTTGGAAGCTTCTTTTATGTTCTGATCAGACCTGTAACCTGTTCTGATCAGATACATATTGTACAGCTTCTAACAATTTGCTTTCATGCTGTCTAAATATTGCTTTTGATATGAATGGCAAGTTCGAACTAAACAATAATTTTTTACCAGATGTGTAACTTTTTTCAATAAGTCTGATCCAAGCACCAAGAAAGAATTAAAAAATATTTTCATTTCCATCTTTGGGAAGGAAATGCTCCTATAAATTCACATTTGCACTTCAAGCTAAAGTTTGACTAAAGCCCAAATTTTGAATCTTCTACTATTGATTGCAAGCCAGTTTCGAAACACATTGGACAGCAGAGAAAAGATAGAAGCTAAAGTTGCAAAATCAAAAATTCTATTTCCGTTTAGGTCTTGAACATTGTCTGTAGTCACAAAATCTCTAAGTTTAAACGTTTTTCATTCGGATAAGCTTGCAGTTGTCACATTACTACAAACAGTTCGAGTTCCAACTGTACAGCGATTACTATGAAAAGGTCGCTTTTTCTTTTCTTAGCTCTTGTTTTTGGCAGCTTAGAATAATTAAAATAAGACAACAAAGGAAAACAAATACAAGAATTAAAGAGCTAAATATAAAAATTAAACAAAAACAAAGCATGAACGTGAATGTAGAAAACAAAGAATAAGCGTAGAAGAAACGTAAACAAAAATCGCAATGTTGTTAGTCTCAGTTCAAAAAATAAGGCCAAAATATTATTGCTAGAAACAAGGAAAAATACCTAGAATTAAAATGAAATAGTTGAGCACAGTTTACACACAAATAGATAAAAAAAATAATAATAAAAAAAAAAGAATAATACCATTGTTCACACTTAAGTTGAGCCTTTAAATGGCACTTCCGGTCTTTCTGTTTTCACTTCCGGTGCTGTTAATTGACTATATCTTTTCTTCTAACTATCAGAAACATAAAAATAAACCATTTTTAGAATCCTAGAAAATTGCTCCTTCAAACTGGGCAATAAAATAAAATTCGATTTTTTTTCGCCCAAATCGTCTTTTTAACGTAGGCAGATACCTAAAGTGCATCTTCGGTTAGAGCGCATCTTTTGACCAAATGCTATGCATTTTCCTGAGGTTTTTTTTTTTTTACCGTAAGCTTTGTTCTTCCGCAAATGAAATGCTTGTCTGCGAATGCCGTATTTCAATAATAATACTAATGCAACCCTCCGTTAATATCCCCTTTTACTGTTTCTAACGTTTTATCCTTACGATAGAGTTCCAAATGAAGCCTCCTAACAGAGATGGACAAACTACGGCCCCTGAGCCAGCTCCGGCCCCTCTGAAAGTTCTATCCTGCCCGCCGGAAGTTGAAAAATGCTTTGCATTTATATAATACATTTACGGTATTACTGTATAATATATAACATTATGTATTAAATATTATTACATTACTATACAATATACAATATACAATATACAGGATGTATCTAAACAAGAGGACAAAACTTTAAAAGGTAATAGAAGACAGCTGTACGGGCAATATTCGTCATAGAACGTATGATCGAAATGCAAACGGCAAGCATAGTAAATAAATGGTATAAAAAGGTCGATCCTCACATCCATCGGCATTTTCTACCGAGGATTGCCAAGAGGATTGCTGGTCATACGAACCACGAAATTTCCAGCGCGATGGATTGGTCGAGGTGGTCCCATAGCTTGGCCACCAAGAACACCGGATCTCTCGTTTTCTCTGCGGGGCCCATATGAAAAGCCTAATCTACCAGTGCCCCATTAAAACCAATGTGGATCTAGTCGCCAGGATCACCATTGTTACCGGTGGTATTCGGCAGATGCCTGATGTCTTCGCAAATGTGCATTAATCCCTATCCCGCAGGTGTGAAGCCTGCATAACAGCTGGCGGAAGGTCTTTTGAGTAATTTCTATCAGTCTGTTCTGTTAATAAAATGTTTACTGAAGTATCTCTTCTCATTCTTGTGTTAATTCTTTAAATGTGACAGTGGAAAACTACCCTTTAACTTTTCACCGCTTGCGTTCCGACCATACATTCTATGACGAATATTGCTCGTACAGCTGCCTTCTGTCACCCTCTAAAGTTTTGTTCTCTTGTTCCGATTCACCGTGTATATTGTATAAGGCTCGTGCGAAAACAGAAAAGGATATCACGTGATCGGCGTTGAAAACGAGTTCATATAGAAGAATGCTGTTATCTCGTCTCACTGATATTTATACTGCTCATTTTAAGCTCCACCCAGTGCCTTTCCATTGTGGAACGAGCACAGAAAGTACAAGATTCACATCTCCCTATGAAATTTTCTTAGAAAACAATATGTATTGATAATCTTCCTAAATGTATAAAAGTACTCTTCCTTTTTTCTATTTTTCTATTTGTTTAATGAATATGGAAATTTTAGTTTCACAATAAAATTATCTATACTAGATCTAATAGCAAATATTGATGAAGAAGGATAACATATGGCGACACAAAGCTAATAGATGAATATATTTCTACACCTGTCTGTGGGCACGAGTTCTAATATTGCTCATTACGTCTATCATTGAATGGAAAGATGGGGCACAAATAGCACCGTTTTGAATAGTGGTGAAATTATTAAAAGGTATACAATTGCAGGCGCTTCTTTGGATTATTGTGAATGTTCCTAAAATATTTTAGAACAAAATGTGTAAAAGTAAAACATGTATCTGCTCGCCAGCTAGCTGCGAACGCTTTGTCTTTTTTTCCGAGGTTAAATTCAATATTCTTAGTAAATGAAGAAAAGCTTAAGTATTTTGAGGAATGCTTGAGAAAAGTGCACTTTGAACGTGTAACAAATCTATTTAACCGTAACTAAACTATTTTATTGAACGCCATCTAGTGGCGAAGAACGATCTAAGACAGTCGACCTTCAGCCGCGAAGATGTTTGGTTACGTTTTATTAGATGGCTGTATTTCGAAAGTTTAATATTTCATTTTGTATATGTTTTATTTTTTTATGTATATTTGCTTTGTACCCGTTCCTGCGTGCTATGTTAATAAATACATTTAGACCTAGCCGGCGTTTGTGTTTACTGAGATTGGCGCCTAGCAAAATTTGAATCCAAAATGGCGCAATTAAATATTGAGAATTTCTCTTTGTCTTTAGCAAGTCCTTACTCCCGAATTTAACTTTTGGTTGCTGGAGATCGGCTCTGTCTCTTTTCAGGTGTGAACTGGTGGTCAAAATAATTTTAGAAACCAATTTCTTGAATTAAAATTATCGTGCCGTGCTGCTAGCACATCGAATGGACGCTTTCAAAGGAATAGGTAAGTTTCGTTTAAATTATTGTCAACAAGATAATTTTCGTTTGCATTATTGTTTAATCCGAGTTTAAAATGCTGTTTATTATAAGCTACTTCTTAAAGCAAATGTAAAGTCCGGACTGAAATCTAATTTATTGATATGCATACTTTAATGATAAAGTTTTGAATGTATTCATGGCCGTTGCTCAATAGAATTTATTAATTTCGATTCTAACTTACAGCAGCAGATGTGTCGGCCCCCCTCCCCGCGTAATGTTAGGCTGGTGATTATTTATGCTGTGTTTATGTCAAATCCTCTGATTAATTATATTTTATTTCCATCGAGTGTTGTTAATATTCAATAAATGTTTTATCGTACATAACATAAAATATTGTACTTGTTGATTTATTTTTCGATGAACATTTTGAGCGAATGGTTATAGTATATTTATTGTTTCCTTTTAATGAATGTCTTGAAATATATTTCTTAAAATGAAAGAAAATAAGTTTGAATAAAATAGAATGACTATTAACTGAGGTAAAAGAATTGCTGTTCTATATTGTTTACTATTTTGTTAAGATTAAAATTTAGAAGAATTCAGTTTAAATAAAAGCTTATGATAAGACATTTAAATATGTTTTGCTATAGTAAACAAATATTTGAGCAACTTAATATATGTCATTTTCTGGATACAAGTTGAATTTATAAGGATATTTTATTATATCTACACAATTTACATATAACTTTGCGACTAACATTGTTTACATTTATAAATGCTGTTTAATAGTGGTATATAAATGTATGTGTAACATTGTTTACATCTATACATGCTGCTTAATAGTAATATTTAAATACTGTTTAATAGTGGTATATACATTTTACTTAAAGGTATTAGTTCGAAAATACTATATGTGTAACAATACTGTATTGTGAATAACAAATTCAACTTCATCTTTTCCCCTCCCCTCTGACCCTCGATGTATCAAAACTATTTAACCTTAACTGAACTATCTTATTGAACGCCATCTAGTGGCGAAGAACAATCTAAGACAGTCCACCTTCAGGCGCGATGATGCTAGGTTACGTTTTATTAGATGTCTGTAATTCGAATGTTTAATATTCCATTTCGTATATGTTTTATTTTTTATGTATATTTGCTTTGTACCCGTTCCTGCATGCTTTGTTAATAAATACATTTAGAACTAGCCGGGTTTTGTGTTTATTGACGGTAATGAAGCAACCTTCCGGTTATGAAGCAAGTTCAAGAGTGTTCAAGATGTCGAAAAATCGTGTGCACCGGCTTTTTGTTACAAATTGTTTACCAACGCCGCCAAAACTCACTCAAAAGAGTGACAATTCCTGACAAAAACGCCTCGAAAGGAACAGTATAAAAATTCTTACTTTTAAAAGCGTTAATTCAACACCTTTCCTTCATATCGCTTAAAACTCGCAAAATAAAAAAACCTGTTGATAGTACACCTGTTGAATTCTGACGGAAGCACAAAGTAACCTTCACCATAAATAACCCCCAAGCAGCTTAAAAATGACGAGGTAGCAATCACACGAAATACTACGAAAGCTACAAAAATTTCTTAATTAAATGAGCATATTTCACAAACTAATTAAGTTATCAACGTGAAAGTAATTTTAAACTAAAATGCGAATCTTTCTGTTTCTTCTGGCATATATTTTTTTTAAATTTATGTAATTAGTTTATATAATTCAAATTAAATATTTTAATATCCAGATTATAACATGAAAAACACATCCATTCCCATTGTCTGCAGCCAAGCGCGTTCCGAAAACGAAAGTAACGAACTTACTATTTTAAGTACAAAGCTCTAATTAAAGGTAAAAACAAATTAACACAGAAATAAATAAAATACACGTTGTGTAGCATCATTTAGAATATAAATGAATGAATTAATAAATTAACTTCGCTACACAACATTGGCCTGCTAAATTGTTTTCTTTTTCTTTTTTGGCCCGCTTCCAAAGGAATTTGCTCATCACTGTGCTAATATGACGCATTTAAACCGGTCACTTTTCTGTAGCCAGTTCTTCTTCCGTTGTGTCGTGCTTTTACATATCAAAATCTTGTTTGCTTGAGCAGGAAATATTACATTGCTTCCTCTTACCTTGTACATCCCCCCAGGGGTCGACGTAGAGAACTCTGCGAAGCTACTGGCTAGGATCTGTACCTAGGCAGTCTCGGCCACGGGGGTATAAAAACATTGAGCTTGGCGGTTCCACCACCCCTGGGAGAAATTACTTTGCGTGCAAGCCCATTGGCTCGGTAAGGTGGGAGGCGTAAGACATTGACCAGATTGTTCCTTAGCACGGTGTTTTCTGCTTTTGGCACTGTGTTTGCTGGTAATACGTCCTGATGGGACGCGCAGCCCGCGTAGTACTGGCGGGAGCATTTAGACGACCAGTCAAACTGTCATGCGTTCAGGTCACGCCTCCACCAAAAGCAGAGACCAGGGAGTGGTGACCCCTCGGATTCAGCTTGTCGGTGGAGGTTGGAATAAAAGTCTGAGGCTAAGAACCGGTGTGGGACCCGGATCTCCAGACACAAATGAGTAGTTCGATATTCCTAAGTGGAACTAGTTAATTATTTCAGTAGTGTCTTGGTCATGCTGACGTCTGCCCCCTGGAAGGGGGGGGGGCTCCCACAGTTGCGTTTCAGTGATGCAGGAGCGGAGTATATAAGCTGATTACCCTGTACATATTTCAGAAAGTTAGATTCCACTTCATGTTGTCACTTATGTTCTGCCTCCATTAAGTCATAAACCTTCTTCATTTTATGGCCTCGCAGCGACCGAGCGGTAAAATCGTTGAGCAGTGGTAGTTCGACATACTGAGTCCAGGCGAAAGGGCTGACTGCATTGGCGTTTTCGTGGTTTTCCTATGGGTAACGTTCATATGAGTCGCTTTCCCTTAGAAAATTCACCAGAAGCGCATCCCTTCCCCTAAGCATATAGCCCTCGAGTGCTTTATTTTAATGAAATAAACCAAATAATCTTTACTGTATGTTCGTAAGTTATGTGTTGTCTAACAAATCACTATCCGGTATTTGATGATCAAATTTCAAGATCATCTGTGCATACATATATATGATGCAAAATAAATTAAAATAAATAATACTTTTAAATAAATCAGTCTCTTTCTGAACCAACAAGCTAATTTCTTTTTACATTTTTTGATACAACAACATCCTGCTCAAGATGTTCTTTTTGTTTTATATTACAATTCCGATTTTTCAGAGGATTTTGATAAACAAAATTTTTTGTGTCAATGATACATTAATCATTTACAATTATTTTTACCAATTCATTTGTTTACTTTGCCAAACTAAATATAATTAGCTTTGGTTTGCTTTTACGTACATGCATACGCACACGTATATACAAGAGGATTATTTCCAAAGATTGAAAGACAGGTATGAGGCCCTCGGATTCTTACCTCTGAAGTCTGGTCAATCAGAATAGAAATGGAGCTTAGGCAGAGAGGTTTTCTTCATATTCTGTTCGAAAATTAAGGAATCCAGCCCAGGCTAAGAGAATACGTAATTGTTCCCTTATTATTCTTTATAGTCCTATCAATTATGACTTTATACTGGTATTTTTAGTTTTATAGTTTTTACTACTCTTTGTTATTACAGTGTTTTTACGTGCTAACTGCCTGTCGTAAGTGTAATCGTAAGCAGCGAAGGTAAGGTCGCAACTATTTTTTCTGACTTCCCTCGAACTGCAACCAGAGTGGAAGTTTTCCAGTTGTCAATAATGTTGACACTAAGAGTTGGATAGGGGGCTTGTTAGATACATGAGAGACTGGATGTCAACTGGATAATGTAACGTTCTCTATTCTCGTTTCCCTTGTTTTAATACCATTAATGTGAATTACTCCGATTCAGTTGCCATCGGAGAACTGTTAGAAACGGATAGTTATGCAACCATATTGACTATTTGTGAATACGACTAATATGAATTTGTATAGTCATATGGCAGGTAAATAATTTTTAACTGCAATCAACGTAAATACTGCTGAATTGAATCCTATCAATACCCGCGTTTACTTGTTTTAAGTTAAGAAAAAGAACTGAAATAAAATGTTTATTTTTTCATGTAATAAAATTCGAATTTATATTCCATTTCATCTTAGCCTTATGGCTATAATATAGCAGAAAAAACCCAAAACGTTTTGAATCTAATGTAGCAAAATTATTTGGGTTGTAAACTATTGAAAACGTAAGGCGAGAATTCACGTTTTTATTGCAACAAAAGAAGATAATTTTATTCATCGAATCGTAGGCTCAGAGAGGATGTCAGGAAGAGGGAGCATGATCCTCATATGAAATAAACGGGGAAGTCAAGTATTATCATGCTAATTTCATCGATTTTGAATCTGCAGTGATATTCCATTTGTTGAAAGTTTTCAATGAAACCTTCACATTTTGTTGAAAAGATATTGATCCCAAGAAGATGATGACAAGAAACAGAAATGAAAAAAGAAGTGGAGCACCCTACAGTTAACTTTGTTAGCCATCAAATGTATTTAATTTTCAAGATAAACATAGGTCTAGGGCATTAGCTATATTATGATTTCATATATGCTTTGCAGTAATTTAACTCTGTCGCATTTGTTCAGAAAAAAAATTAATAAATTTAAGTGAAATGTTCGATTAAAAAGGAAGTGGGCATGTGTTTGTAGATGTACTTATTCCTCAAAGAACTTAAAAAAAATAGCACAAATTTCATGCGGTATTATATAAGCCAGAAATAACTGGCCATCTTATTAGAATTATCTTTTTTTTAAAATCTAATGGCGGCTACTTGCCTATTCAGAACTGGCCACTCCTAAGGATACAACTGGTGGTAACCATTTTATTGTGGAGGCACCTACTAGACGGCCACCGTTTCCTCCTATGAAGGGACGAACAATTACAACCATGCCTTCTCCGAGATTCGGACCCGGGTCGTTCGGTACCGCAGTAGGCTCCTCTAACTGCTATACTGTCTGGGCGGCACATGAATTATCTTGTCATCATATTCTGGGTAATTAAAAGAGGTTCTTACAATCTGCATGAGATAAATGGTTTCAAATAACTGCACAATTAAATATCTCTCGTGTTGTTGATTCTACACTTATATTTACAGTTTAAGTAGTTATTAATAAAATAAAATATTCAAATAATTGTTTCTGTATTACATATTTTGTCGTAATGTACGTTCACAAATTTTTACGGCAACTTCAACACATTTAATCCTTTATTTAATTTTCAGTTTAAGACTGCAGGGTATTTCCTCTTTCCTTATCATGTGCCTTCGTGGTGAATTGGAAAACGTGTCGGGCTAGTAACCGTAAGTTTCGTAGTTAGAGTGCTGGAGAGGGCACTGTGCAATTTCGTGTCTGCTACTCAAATGAATAAACTAATAACTCTTATTTAAATTTCTCGATGTATTTAATGAATAAACTAACTTTTATTCAAATGGCGTCCAAACTAAAATGTGGTGGACGATAATTCATTACCACTAGGATTTCACCATGAGGTCTCCTCTTTCTCAGTAGCCCTCTGAATGGGAGGAGAATGTAACGTATTTTCTTCCTACTTGACGTGGCTTCATACTGTCATTGGAAAGTAAGTCCGGTTAGCAATCAAAAGATCTGGAGCTCGAATTCCGGCTGGGCTATTTTACATTTTTCACGTCTTTTGCTGTTAAAAAATACTGTTAAACTTCCCGTTAAAAACCTAAAACTACAAGTCTTAACGGTTGGATTTAACACTAGAGAATAATCTTTTACAATTTACCAGTGGTACGTTACATAAATAACTTAAAAATATGATCCTTGGAAACGCTGATTGATACAATAGGAAAATAATAAAATGTTGCTTTTAAACCTAATTAAGAAATGCATTCATTATACTGATTATCCATACACTTAGTGACTACCTTTATTTACTACACTAATTATTCAATATAAAGTAACAGGAATTTAAACATAAATGGTAACTGTCTGTGTGTGTTTCTTTCGTTCGTGCTGCGGGTAATCTATTAGACCCAGGGCTACGAAATTCGGTACGCCAGTGCACCTCGAGGCGATTTTTTAAAATTCGAATGAGGTTCTTTTTTTTATGTTTTTTGCTGAAATCGCTTCAAATAGATAATTCTCTCTCATTATATCAGCAACAATGGCACGCAGTCATTGTTGCTGATATATCACTGTTGCCATTGTTGCTGATATCGGAACTGTTGCCTCTCCGGAAAATGAGAGCAATAATTCTGCGCAGTTTTTAAATTTAATGGTTCTCTTGGCTACTGCACGTTTGTCGAGAGAAGGCAAGGGGAAGTTGGGTAATTTATGCATTATGATAATTGATATTTGTATTGAGGGATATTCCTTATTCCATTGCAATTTTGTTTTATTGGTAATACAATTTTATTGAATTTTTTTTTAATAAAGTTGTTCTGCAGAGTAAAATTCTGTGCAGCTTTTTACATTTAGTGTTTGGTGCTCCCTGTAAGTATTTTCCCGTACATTTAAAAGTCAGACGAAGGCTAGCCGCGTAGCGGCTAGTTATAAATATACGTAGCTAAATGTTAATAAAACTACTCATCCTGGTCAGTAACTTAAATCTAGGCATGAATCAACTAGGTCACATTTAGGAAAACAGAGTCTATTTATTATTGATTGAGACATTAATACTGGCACTATTGCTTTAGGGATAAACACATAAAGTAAACTAAATTACATACTATAGCCTTTCTATAGCAAGTGTTGCAATCGCTTACGCTGGGTGTTCTAATTAAGGTTTGAAGAACGTAAACTTTAAAGATAATGAAAAACCTAAAGAACGTCAAAATAAAAATGTACGTTGGATTCCGTATACTGATATAGGAAGTATGAAAATGTTAATAATATCTGACAAAACGGTTTATACTTAAAACTGGAAAAATGTCTGGGTTTTTTATTATCATCTTCAGCATCTTACATACATATAAAAAACTACTTGATGCATAAAAGTTTCTTAGTTTGCCCCTTTTTACTTCGAAAGAAAGGAAACGGTTTTCGTTTTGCTGCTAAAAATAAACTTTAAGAAATAAACCGGAAAATTTCTGGTTGGAATTTCAAAGTACGTATGCTTTTAGATGGAATATATTCTGTTTCTCAACCGGCAAAGCACATCCTTTTATTCTCTAGGAAACAAAATATATAAGGGACTAGTTACTTTGCACGCTGTCAGTTTTATAGCTCACACTCCCTTAATGTGAGGAGAAACAGGTATACTATTTTATCCTCTGCCTGGTTTGGTTCATAAATGGAAACTATGTTTTTGAGCTTACAGTCTTATTACATTTATTGCTTTCTTTTCTAAACACATTACATTTTCTTCCCAAAGGGATCAGTCCTTTAGTAAACGACTATATTTTTGAGGTTGAGGATCAGTTCTGAAACTGTGCAAATACCGGTCTTGGAAAAGAAAAGGCGCTAATCTTAAAAGATTAATAGAATAATATAATATAATATTAAATAATTCTTAGAATAATATTAAATGATTGTATTTAAATATTTTTCTTGATAAATTGACGCACACCTAAGTTATTGCCGATTATTCCTCTCGATTTCATAATCATCATCGAAATCAAGTATTAATTTAACTTTTGACGACTAGATTGACTTACGTAAACTACAACAAAAAAAAAGAACAAATGAGATAAGAAATAGAACAAGGACACAAGAATATAAGAATTAGATAAGAAACCAGAAGACAATTAGATACAAAGACTAAGAAATCTCGGGGGTCAAACAATCCGGACACAACAATTGCAACTTCAAAATAATAGCATCAGTCAAAACATTTTCACAAAGCAAAAGCAGTTTTAATTCAGTTGCATTAGTTTAGATTAATTTTTCTTAATCATTTGTTTTAATTTTGGCTCAGTTTTTTTAATCCTTTGCACTAATTTTTACGTTACGTTTAATAATGTTTACAATGTCCTTCACATTAAACTCCATAAGAGTTAAAATGCTTTCGTCTCACAGTGACATATTTCAAAACATACACAGGATATGTTTCCATTTATGAACTTATTGTTTAAAGTAATTTTGCTGATCTATTCTTTAGCAACAATGAGATTCGAAAATCGGCTAATAATGTAAATTCGTTGCTTCGTGGTGTTCACGGTGAAATAGATGACGAATTGTTCAAGGTTTCAGATCTAAATAGTTCCTTGGCATTAAATATAAACTCTCAATATTAACAAATTAAAAGTTATTAGGCATTTCAAAAGCTTAAAACTATACTTATCATCGCTATTTGTATAGAATCCTTTCGCCGACTAATCGTTAAATGTGAAAGCTTTAATTTTCGATTATATACGCGACAAACATCTGAGACCTAAATATAAATTGGTTCCTTGTTAAAGATTCGCATTATTGATAGCATGCCAATTAACTATTTAAAGCCCCGTTATACATTCGTTACAAACGTCTAGTTCATATATCACCCTAATTTAGCTCCTCCTGCATTTTGAATAATTTATTGGCTTCGATATTTATTTGATCCGTTTAAATATGCGCTTTTAAACACGGAACAGTAGAATTCTTTCCATCACCCTCTAACGGATTTATAGTGCATAATTACGACTACATTTGAACTCCGGATTAAAGGAATATACATTGTACCCAGAAATACTGAAATGTACCATCCGATTCATTTCGTAATTCTACATTACGAATCCATTTCGTAATTCTACATCTGCCGTTACTTCAACCCAAAACTTTTCATGTGGAATGTGGGTTCTTTTCTAACTATTACACATTTCTAGTCCTGCCAATTTACTAATTTACATTACATAACATGAAATATTATTTACTACTTTTAAATTTGTTCTTCCTTCAAAATCTCGTATGTAAATAAGTAGTAGATTGAAGGATATATTTTTGAGCTTTTGGAAGAGAAATATTCCTATTCCATAATTCCAAAACGTTATAAAATGCGAGGTTTAAAGTCTCTAAGAGCAAAATAAGTAACATTACTAATCAAAAACCCGTCAAGCGAAAAACCGTCAGCCATTGCTTCTACATGGGATGGGGACTCCAAACGAATACTCGAAAGGCAGACTTTTTAGTTCTATATCTCCCATTCTACTGGGCCAATTGACGAAATTCAACTTGCGTTTTTCATGTGTCGAAAGCGTGACATAAGGTATATATTAGATTTATATATAGCATTGTTCTAACATAAGTATATTGATACAAAATCGGAATGTTTCTAAAATAACATTCAATTTTTTTCCATATTTCGTTTCTACGACTCAAATCATGCCAAAGTGCCAAATTTTGTAAAAACTGCATGAATAGTTTTTAAAATATTACCTCTCAAAATTTTAGCTCCTCATGTTAACTGAATTCTTTTTTCAATGAACTTATTTGATTCTTCCTTTCCTATTACGGAATTTAGGTTCATTCCAAATAAAATTCACCCATTTTGTAATTATTTTTTTTTAAATTTTTATTTTTTAATATTTTTTTATAAATTTTCCGAAAAAGAATTTTGAATTATAACGTATAATTTTTTGCCATCATCTTAAAGTAGATGTATTTCTAATTATACCTGCAAAAAGTAGAATTTTTTTATTCAAAATTTCCTAAGATGTACATGAATTTACATATTGGCGCATTTTGAAATTTGGCATATTTGTTATAAGCGATAACGCCAAATGTGGTTTACACACTTTGTTAAAATTATTTGAAAGTATGAACAATGACCTTTTTTCCGTTCGTGTACAATGAAAAAAAGTAAAGGGAAATAGGTTGCTAAAAATTAAGAAGTTCGCTAAGTGGATTATTCTTGGCGGAAACTGAAAAAAATGCAGCAAGATAATTTTTTACATTTCTCCCTAAGTTTCGCATCAAATTTTGCGAAATTTAATATTTAGGCGTAATTCGAATCGTAGAATCGAAATATCTAGAAAAATTGGCATGTCATTTCAGAAAAATTACGATTTTGTGTCATATTACCTATATTAGAACAATACTGTATATAAATCTAATATACATCCGAAGTCGCGCTTTCGAGACATGAAAAATTCAGTTTGAATTTCGTGAATCGGCCCAGAAGAACGTGAGATATAGAACTGTCCCCTTTTTTTAGGCAGTATACGTACTGTTCCCAATGTTTCTGTGAAAGAAAGCTTCACGATTGAACTGGGATTAATTACGCTTCATCGATTTCGCTTAGCACGTATGCATACTTCTCACCGAACCGTTTTTTTCCCTGGTTTTTCGATGGCGTGAGTAAAGGAAGGAGGTTTTGGTTTCACACTCCCCCCTTAAGCTTCTTTGCGCTATGTCTGTAGTAAGGATATTAATTGTTCGCAAGCAGAAGTTAATTTCCGAAGTTGAAAATTTTCAACTTGCGAAATTTGACTGGTTATAGTCAAGAGAACTATTAGCTCAGCAGAACAAAAATAGTTCAGTTTACTTCTTTTTGAAGCAAGCATCTTCATTCTTTAGAGAACGATGTTTATCGGTTAAGAATTTGTTCTGATATCGTGTGCGCGTGCCATGTGCTGTCGTCTAAAAAATTAAATAGGTGTAATTTAGTGCAGCTTCTTCATACTTACAAAATAATTTGCATAAATTCAAGAACGATCAGCAGCAGTGTTTCGTCGAAAGTTTATTTAGTAGAATTCTTACAGACAGATCTGTGACGCCTGTCTCATAATCATGTGTTATTTGGCTATGAACAGAATTCTGAAGCACTGTAAAAATGATAGTAGAATCTATTTTATCTCTTCGGAAATGTTTGACATAATCATGATAATTAATTAAGTAGCTGAAAAAAAAAGAAAAAAGAAAGAAAAAAGTTATCACATGTGAAAGTTGTGATGTCTTTTATTAGCACTAGAAAAGTAAACAGTAAGTATAATTGTCATTATAATTTCCTAATAATAGATTAAAAGAAGAAAATATTTATCCTAATTTTAAACTCGAATGATTACATTTTATAGGGTACAACGTTTTTATTTTATTTTAAGATCACGTGTTAATTGGCCGCACATGGTAATTTGTATCTTTCATTAATTTTAGATAATACCATAATCATTGGTACTGATACCATTATTATAACATTTTTTCATTATAGCAGTTTCGAAAGCTAAATATTTGAAAATAAGAGAAACGCCGCCGAAGCAGAAATCATTAGCAAAATCTTTAAATACGCCTGTTGCAACAATAAGTAAAATAATATACTAAGATTTATAATTTAAGAAAGTTAAAAAGCATAATGTTCACCAGCTTTTACCCAGGGCATCTGGCTCAAAGCAGAATAATTTGTAGAACCGTGTATGAAAACTATTTCGCAGAAGACAAATAGGAATACATTATGGTCGTTACTGAAGTATGAGGTTACCTAAACTACTGCAATGAAAAAAGAGCTATTTATTATAGAAAACGAAGAGAAAAACGAACAAACCTAATTGAGGAAATGCAAAGTTTTACCTAATTAAAGAAATGATTTTTGATGTATGATTGTCGCGAATCTTACAACGGGAAATTGAAAATAAAAAGAAAGGTGAAAAATGTTCATATAAACTGAACGTACTATAAAGGGAGAGACCGACAATTACAAATATATTCCATTTCTATATCCAAGCGACTGTCAAAAGTGAAACTTCATCAAGAGAAAACAACGAGTCATACTTCGAAGAGTACCACTACATTTCTTGAAAATATAAAGACTGTTAGGGCTGTCAGCCAACCTAAATCTGGGCAAAAGAGTTTAAACGTTGGCAAAAGTCAACTGAAACTCAAGCCTTTTTCATGGCCCTACCTTATTGGTCATGACTGTTAGTGGCAATGCAGATATCTGCATTGAAAAAAGAAACGTTAATATTGGTCTTTATTGGTTTTAAGTGGTATCAAATTCACTCTTTGTGTTCTAGAGTGATTAATGATTCCTTTTTATAGTTATTAACTAGGGATTTAAAAACACAACAACAGTCTTATTTTAGAGGATTTGATTTTAATATTTTATACATTAAAGCCCAGTAAAAGATTGTTGAATTTTAATCTATACTTGCTCTTTTTCTGATTACAGTCAGGAGGATATTTCGTCGACCTCTAGGAAGTAGCTTTCAGAAACCATTAAGTGAACAGACTTTTAAGCATATATTAAATACTGTAATTGCTATTAAAATACGAAAACGTGCTTATCGAAGGTAATAAAAATTTCTATAATGTATATTTGAACTTAATGAGATTCAACACCCAGCGGATAGTTGTGACTTCTTTTCCTCAGTGACATCTGCTCCTACTGTTCGCGAACCCGCATGCCAGGCGTTTTTCCCGTGGGCCGACGAGAACACGTTCGCATGCTCTCTGCTTTTTATACCATCCGGATGCTCCGCTGCAATGAGCTGGATCTCCAGCTAATCTGTCAGTGGCCGTCAAAAGTTAGTCACTTGCATATTGTATCGTAAGGCATGGTCATATGCAATATCGTTCCATTCAAATAATTCCTTTTTTGGAGCATCGCATTTTATGCTATAGATTGTATTCAGTTTGCTTATCAACGAGATGGCTCAGATATTTGTAACATTTATTAGTTACTGGAGACTAAATTTTGAGAATCACGTATCTTCGGAAGGTGTGATATTTCATGTTTGCCAAGCCAACTCTAAAACGTCTAAAAGGTGCACCAGTTTGTTTCTTCATTTAAATATTACTGTTCTCATGTCAGAAAAAAAAGAATCGAATAAGAAGGAAAACGAAAACTAAACTTTTAAATCTTGTATTAAACTGGAAACTTTGGCAATGCGTGATTTAGAAAAACACTACACACTAATCTGGAAAAACTGACCTAAAGTAATTAGTATTTACATGATTAGTTAAATGTGAATAGGATGTTTAACATAAATACGTATTTATTATCATTTTCTATTATGGAATAACCTCTCAATTTACTATATTAAGCCTAATTTCTGAATATTCGATGCTCATGAATGTGAAAAAAATTCTAATAATGAAAACTGTGACTTTGACTTTTGGCACACTTCCCAAAATAAAGCAACTGTTAAAATTAGAATCTTTGCAACTGATTACACCTTTCGTTTCGTGAAACGAAAACTAAAAAATAAGAGAAAAATAAGAAAGTGTATATATATAATGCATCGTTTTACTTTTCCAATAATTAATTAACACTCATTTCACAGCAATTAAGTTGTGATTTAAACAGCTTCATAAATATATTGAACTGTATTGAAGAATCTAAAGTTGCTGAAAATAGTAACTAAATCGTAATTACGTTATATTAAATGGCAAAACTTATATAGAATTTTCCCCTTCATCTTGCTCTGATCATAGGGAAATTAATTCTTGATAACAATTGCAATAGGGAAATGTGGCTTAAAAATTGGCAATAAAAAACCATTGTTCCGCCGTTCTTTTGTGAACTTTCTTCCTCTTCCTTCGGTTAGTTCGTCTTTTATCTGAGAAAGAAAGGGAAATGCTGCTAAACAGCTTTAGGTTAACCACACACAATAGCTATTACCCACTTAGTGGATTTAGTTTCCTTCCCTACTTTCTCTAAAAGAAAAATCCCTTTCCTTTTTTTTTCCTTTTTTATACCTCTTACTCTCTTTATTTAGCCAAGGGATTTTCCCTGGAGAGCTCTTATCGTAAAATTTGGTTTGTGGATCAAACCTTTTTTCATGAAATTTTGAAAAGATTGCCTGTTCAATATTCCAGTATAATGAAATTTTTCAAAACAAAATTGAAATTTCGAACAAGAGCTTTAAAAAATAACAAAAGCAGTTAAGATTTAAGTATGTTTATGAAATGAATAATAATCCTACATCTCTACTGATAACAGCAAAATAAAATCATAAATTTTTCGTTTGACCTTCTTGAAGCCTTTAGAAATGCAAATAGGTGCTTTTGGCAGCCAAGAATAATTGTATGAAAATAAGTTTTAAAACTTGCAGTCTAGCCATGTAAATTAATAAGATCAGACAAATTACGTCATTCGTCATGGACAAGGGCCTTCTTCCGTCAATTTGCCCTAAAGGGCAAAAATTGTTGCAGTTCCGTAACAAGTGATGATAAACATTCTTCCGAATAAGAACTGACCAGGCAGTTTCACATACACACACACAGCAAAGAAGAAAAACTTTTATCTCAATACGTCTAAAAATAATAACGAAATGCTAAAGTATTATACATGTTTTATGTGTCATTAGATTTGTCGAAGCAGAAAACCTGTGCAGTGCCTTCTCCGGAATTCGAACTTCGGACCTCACGATTGCTTGACGTACACTGAAAAAAAAAAGACTGTTCTATTCTACTGGCCCGATTAACGAAATTCAACTTGCGTTTTTCATGTGTCGAAAGCATGACTTAGGATATGTATTAGATTTATATATAATATTATCCTAATATAGATATTTTCACATAAAATCGCCCTTTCTCTGACATGGCATGCCAATTTTTTTCTATACTTTGATTCTGCGGCTGAGTTTATGCCAGATTGCCAAGTTTTGTACAAATCGCACGAGTAGTTACAATTAGTAACAATTAGCTCTCAAAATTTTTGTTCCTCAGTGTTAATTGAATTATGGTATCTATTTGGTAATATCTCTTTTTTTTATTTAACTTATTTGACACTTCCTTTCACATTTCGAAATTTAGGTTCATTCCAAATAAAATTCGCCCATTTTTCATGATTTATTTCTTAAATTTGTATTTTTAACTAATTTTTATTAATTTTTTGAAAAAATTTTGAGTAATATATGCCTATAAAATTTACCTATAAAATACCTATAAAATTTTAACATCATCTTAAAGTAGATGTATTCTAGGCACACCTGCAAAATATGAGAGTTTTTTATCCAAAATTTTCTAAGATATAAATGAATTTACATTTTGGCGTGTTTTGAAATTTGGCATAGTTTTTATAAGCGATAATAGCGCAAAATGTGATTTACGCACTTTGTTAAAAATATTTGAAAGTATGAACGATGAGTTTTTTCTGCTGGTCTGCAATGAAAAAAAGGAAAGGAAAACAGGTTGCTATAAATTAAGAAGTGGGCCAAGTGAATTATTTTTGTCGCAAACTGAAAAAATGCGCCAAGATAAATTTTTGAATTTCTCTGTAGAATTCGCACCAAATGTTACAAAATCTAATATTTAGGTATAATTTAGGAATCGAAATGTGGAAAACAATTTGCATGCCATTTTAAAAAAATTCCGATTTTGTATCAAAATACGTGTATTAGAACAGTGCTATATATAACTCTAATATATATCCTAAGTGGCGCTTTCTAGACATGAAAAACGCAATTTGAATTTTGTTAATTGGCCCAGTAGAACGGGAGATATAGAACTGTCCCCTTTTCTCTGCGCAGTGTACTTCCAATTACACAACTAAGGCGCGCGATAAGTGGGGACAAAGTGCATTATTCACAAATTTGTGATCATAATGAATCTAATAAAATGAAGATCGTTTAACTATTATTACACATTGCATATTTCAAAGTCATGTGGCAATGAATATCTGTTGTGTTGTGCCGCTGAGATGGCTTCCAGTCACGGTGGTAACTGTACAAAACTATACAATATCCCAGAGGAGATTTTCTACTGATCAAACTACTTTCGGGGGGGGGGATTCCAAAAGGACGTAGTGCAGTGACAAACAAGGCCTATTATTGTTACATTGCTGGTGTATTAACATGTATGAATTAATTAAGCAAGTATTAACTAGTTACATTTACAGCTTTTTTAATGTAAAATTCTAGTTCTCATTCGTGCTATATTGCATTTATATACTTCAGCCTTTTAGTCACTGCATAGTCACAGAGTGGAGAATTTCTGAGTCTGGACCTATGGAAGAAGTTGGGATAGGGTTATCTCCCGTTAGTAGCTGAGTGAGGTTAAGTTGTAGACACATAGGTTATTTGGAAGCAGGAGTTATGAAAAAAGAGCAATGCCCTCGCCGGGACTCGAACCACGGAACTCTGGAATATGCGTCCAACGTGCTAAACACTACACCACGAAGGAATGCGAAGAAAGCGGGAGAAATGCCTTATGTACTCCCCCTTTTAAAGGGCAACTGGGGATTAGGGGCCCCAATCGCCAAATCGTGGTGGTGGCGAATCATCACCTATCATCCACCATCGGGCGCCAGTTGTAGAGACATTAGGTTATCTGGAAGCAGAAGTTATGAAAAATGAGCAATGTCTTCGCCGAGACTCGAACCACGGACCTCTGGAACATGCGTCCAGCGTGCTGACCGCTATTCTACGAAGGTATACGAAGAAGGCGGGAGAAATACCTTATAAAGTCTGTGTGATCTGAGTTCTCTGTCTACTTCGAGAAGTAAATAAAATGCTCACCTTACTACCTCTGCGTCATTCCATCTCTTTTGTTTTCTAGAATTAATTTGCTTAGAGTGTCGCTTTTAACAAACGACCTAGGAATCTGAATATTTGCACTCATTCAGCGTTCTGCCTTCCACTATACACTTACGGTTACTTAACGTGTCTTGCGCTTAACTTCTAACATTATTAATGACCCCCGACATTACTTCCAAACACATTAAAAATCAATATTCCACGTTTAATAAACAAACGCCCATGTAATTTTACTGTCTATTTTTTTTAAATCTGAAGCAGTGTTAAACTATATAAGTATATACAGAAAATATGAAAGGTTTGTTTTAAATAACCTGGGTTTAAAATGCGACCGAATTCGTAGTTTTACGTAAATAAGTGTTATAGCAACCAGCCCGCATAGCTGGGGGTTTAGCCTTAGATACCTACTTAGCTGATGTGTATGTTTGATGAGTAAGTCTTCGTATTTATTAGCCGGTTTAGCTTCCCGTTATCTAGAGCTGAGTTATATTAGTTTGTGAGGTTTATCTATTTATTTTTAATTATAGTTCGTTTTAAATTGAAAAACTTTTTCTATTACTCTCTTTTAACCCACGAATTTTATGATAGAATGTAAATGAGATACCGAGAGTTTATTTAGGTTAAGGTAGAATGAAGTGCTATTTAAGCAAGAGTTTCGGAAGTTAGTTTCAGAGCGTATCTGCCTATTCCAGGCCATGTTGTGCTGTGATTATAAGCGAATTGCGTTAGGGGCGTTGAGTGTTCCAGCCATTAGGCTTGTCTCGCCTGTTTACTACAAACCAGAGCTCTTCCTGCGTGTTATTCTGTGAGCCGTTAGGCTAATCTACCGCCTCTTAAAGTTAGTATTTGCTACGTTATTCTATTCAGCCAGAACTAATTGGCTTCTTGTAATCCAAGTTGGGCATTGTTAATTTTTTTTTAATAAAAGGGGTCTTATACACCCTTCTTCTGATTTCTGTTTTGTTTCACAAGGCTAGAAGATAATTCTTTAGCAGTCCATTTAAAAGTTTATTTTCCCAAAGACACATAGACTTTACAAGTTAGTTCTGTGTTGTTTTTGTGTTTCGGAAGTCCAACTATTAATAGTAACAGCGTATTAATTTTAGTTATGCTGTTAGACGTAGTTTTAAACAAAAACTGTACTTGCCTTTTGCCTCTATATCGTGCAACTGAAATTAAGTTAAATTTTTATTTAATGCATAAGAAAAAATTCATCAAAACAAAGAAGGTTAAACAATTGCAGCTAGATAACTAGTCAGCATCGATAAATAGTTTTCGTTTTCACGAAGTAGATGTGAATAAATACGAAATTTCCCAGAATTATATATGAAATATTGTTCAAAAAATGTTTGAAAGAAAATTACCGAAACATGGATATTTAAATGTAATTCTATGAATTCGAAAGACGCTTTCGCCCATCAACTGGCTGCATTTTCGCATAGCGCAAACTGTGAAATAACCATGAGTTTCACTTGTTTAATTTTCTAAACGCTATATGCAATTGAGTGATCATAATTTGTTATCATTATAGTTCGCCATAAACAGAAAATGATAAACAGAATAAAGCCGTTTGCATAAGAGGGCGTGTTCTTAAGCGACGCACATATCATCAAGTGTAAATATTGTAATTTTCGCGTAAAAAGTTAGAAACATGATACTTTAAGGACACACACAACTAGTGATAATCATTCAAAGAAGAAAAATATATCGCCTTTCCAGCCCCGTATGGCATTAAGCGGCAGACTGCAATTGTCGGTAGTTTTCAAGTGGAAAAAACGTGTCAAAAAGAAGGGAAGAAAGAAGAAGAAGAATTTGTTGAGGATGCCGTAAAATGTATTTTAAAGCGTATGTTTCACTTCGTAAATTAGATCAATTAGCTGAGCATGACTGTTTAGTGAATTACGTGCCTGGTTCTAATAATCTTCCTTCTCGAGATGACTCGAGAAGCAAATACTTCACCTTGTTTACATTCCGAGAAAGAAGCAAGAAAAGAAGAAATAAATGGTATGTGAGTTAAGATAAATCAGAATGATGAAATGTTAGATTAACTTTTTTTGGTATTATTGCAGCTGTTTATTTGATTATGAAAACAGTGATATATCAGCCATGTTAAAAAGAGCATTAACATTTCCTGTCAAAGAAATGAGTCTTATGTTCGAAAAGGCGAAATAAACAAAATTTTCAGTAGCTACTCTAAGCTGGGCACATAACCACAATTTTGATTTTGGACCTGAAAAAAATCATCCATAAACATCTTTTGCTGATGAATTGGGTTTTCTTGGTGACATTCACATTCACGAAAATTTATTTTCGTCAGTTAATGTTATTTTTTCCAAACCAGTTTTATCTAACTCTTTTAGAAATTTAATATAGTGATTTTTCTTTTTATCTACTTATTTTATGGGATATAAATGCGTATTTTTGTTTTTTTTTTTTTGAAAAATAAGCGAAATAATAACGTTTCGTTAATAAACGTGTCCCTGTTATTTATTCTTAACTCACGAACTGTATGCAATACCTATGCAGCCTGCAGCCTAAGTAATGCGATTCGAATATGAAGCGAGTACGATGGCTTTGCAGTCACATATTACTTCTAGAAAAAGATATTATCTTAAAGAGATAATCAAAACGGATTATCTATTGCTAGTTAAACAGCAATAATTATTGAAGTCTGTTACATGGCTTATGCAACAAAACCTAACGGAAAAAAAAGATATAGTGAAAATGATAATAACTCGGTTGTTTAAACTTTTCTAATGTCCTTTGTGTGATTTTGATTGCAGTATATTTTGATATTAGATATCGACTTGATGTATCATTACATTGTGATATATACGTACTTTAGATTCAATTTTCCAGTTAGATTAAATTAAGTAAAACGTCTAAAGAATTCAACTATACGTAAACTCTATTTTTCTCAAAGAATAAAATGTTGTTGATTTCCAACTGCGAGGCTTAATGCCGTTCAGTAACGCTTCATAATTCTCTAATTAAAATCGCTGATTAATAAAGTAAATAACAAAAACATCTGAACGCTTTCAGAATTCATATTACGCCCAAATGGGCTTTTTTTTTTCATTTACACACACACACATACAGGTGACAGGTGACGGAGGACGGGGACGCCTGACGTGTGACATAGGCAAACAGGCATGTGTCCCGCGTCCTCCCCTATTTAGAAGCAACAGCTCCCTGGAGCCGCAGGAGGCCGCACCGGGAGCCTGTAAGGATCATGAAAGTATTGACATGGCCATACAAGGGCAGATGGTTACATAGGATGTTTGCTTGACAGAGGTACATATATATCACATATGAACACATACACGGACATACAAAAATCGCATATCTTTGAAATTTCCAATTCTCAGTCTCGTGTCCTGGAGAGAAAAGTGCTTTATTTCGTAGTGTTGCCATTGCTCGCTTTGAAATCGTTGAGTTTTTAATCAAAAATTCGTTAAATTAAAAAAAAATATGAAATAGGTGACAGCTGATAGCAGGATCCGGACACCCGGGCGGCTTACACAGACTATTCGGGTGTTGTTGGAATCCCGCAACTGTCCAGAACAACGCCCTCCCGGTGTCCCATGAGGACCGCATTGGGAGTCTTTCAAAACAGAAAGGTTGAACATTGCCATACAAGGGCTGGTTGCATCGCACATAAAACTTTTGTTGATACTTGTTTTCAAACATGAGAAGAAGGATAATTAATAAACATGCTGATTCATAAATACATAAACATACATGATACATAATCATACAACTGAATTGTTCTGTGCCACACATACGAATACTGATACTGATTCATAATAGAAAAACATGCATAATACATAATCATATTACGGAATTGCTCCGTCGCATGCACACAGTTACTATCTTACACAGTTACTGAATTACGTACAAATACTTAATTATACAAATCAATCTTAGTGTGTTGTGCGTGTGATCTGATCTCTTTGCATGTAACAATATGAAACAGGTTAAAAAAACAAATTCGAAATTCAAAATTCGGGCTTCCAGGTGCCCATATTCTGGTGGAGGACTACGTTATTAAGAATCTGTGGACTGAAGGTACCGTTGTGTTTCCACAATGCGAGAAACTTACATACATCCATGCGAATTCTTCATTATTTATTTTTTAATATAATACAGGGCGATAATATTTGGTGTCAACAATCTGAAAAGTGATTCAACGGGTTTTAGTCATTCGACACAAAATGTCGTTTCCACACTAATAGCTCTTCTGGACTAACACCTGTTTGGGCGTTAGTTGATTGTTAAATTTAAGGAATTGTTTGAGGTTTCATTTAGCAATGAAATAAATTCGATAATTTAAGTGTACTCAAAAAAGGATGAGTTAGAGCTTCTGCAGCGATTTTACAAACAATTCAGCAAACAAACTTTTTCTATTATTTTGCCTGCATCACATAATTGCAACTAGTATTTATCCCAACAGTCGCTTGGAAGCAAATTTCTAATCTTCGAGACTGCACTTTAATTTCTATTATTTTTGGCAGCAAAGACATTTCACCGTAACTCTAGCGTTAAGAACCCCTGAAGAGAGAGACAGATGAATACAGTGTTTTCTCTGAACAAATGGATCTAAATGATCTAAGGCTACTTGTTAAGATCTCTTCTTTGAATCTTCAAGAGAATTACACCAGGATCTTTTGACTTTTACTTTATTTTTTTTATTTCCCTTATTTTTAACAGTGTAAAAGGAATTTCCGTTTTTACTTGTATTCGATTTTCTTTCCTTTTAGATTGATACTAATTTTGAATAACATGTATGTTATGTACCACAGTACTACCTGTTTTTCAATGCATTTTTGTGGTCGTGTAGTCAAGTACCTCATTAGGAGTTTTCAATGAAAAAAGATATACTCATTAGTTTTTACTTGTATTCCATGTCCAGTGAATTAGACTCAATTGATAAAAATACAGTCTTGCACTCTTATTTTAACTCATGTTGAAAGTCTAAATCGTCAGAGGAATGTCTTTTTTTTAAGCATCATTTTAAAGAAAGAGGAGGCTGAAGTTTTTCTCAAGATCGTTCATAAATGTGACTGCATGCTAGATTTCCAAAAAACATATTCATAGCACTTAAAAAGTAATATCATTTTATCTGACAGCACCTTGTAATAAGTTTATATCCTTTTTTTAAAAAGTGAAACATATACTTATTCTTAGATATATTGATATAAAACAATATAATATAGCTGCATAAAACTGAGTTATTCTTAAATTAGTTATTTTTTACGCTTTCATATATCAACTGCAGATTCCTTAGTTTAGCACTATTTCATTCAAAGCCCAGGTGTTGCATTACAAATGCTATATTGCTAAGTAATCCTTCATAGTGTTTAAGTATTTAAGTAACGGTTGCTGTTTCAATATTTTGTCAGCTAATGTTACATACAAGAAAATATACTCATAAATAATATTTTCTAGGCAGTGCAGTATTTACTTATTTTAAACGTTATCTTAAAGTCTGATGTAGATAAAAAAGTCACTTTCTTTAATATTACTCTGTAACGTGTTTATTTTTATACAAATTTCTAACAACAATTGTTTGTGTTTATTATAATTAGACTTTGCATCTAATTATCTTCAGGTTTCTTACCTGATTCTCGAGTTCATTGTTCTATTTCTTATCTCATTTGTTCCTTTTTTTTTGTTTAGTTTACTAAGTCAATCTAGTCATTACAAATTGAATTAATACTTGATTTCGATGATGATTATGAAATCGAGAGGAATAATCGGCAATAACTTAGCTGTGCGTCAATTTATCAAGAAAAATATTTTAATAGAATCATTTAAATGTAAATACTTTTACCCAGCATACATATATTGATAAGTAATTCTTCACAGTGTTTAAGTATTTAAGTAACGATTGCTGTTTCAGTATTTTTTCAGTTAATGCTACATACAAGAAAATGCATTTATAAATATTCTCTAGGCAATTTAGTATATACACTGCGCAAAAAAAGGGACAGTTCTATATCTCCCGTTCTACTGGGCCGATTGACGAAATTTTAATTGCGTTTTTCATGTCTTGAAAGCGCAACTTTGGATATATATTAGATTTGTATATAGTATCATTCTAACATAGGTATTTTTACACAAAATCGGACTTTTTCTGAAATAACATAGCAAATGTTTTCCATATTCCACACAGTGTTCATAAAATACTGTCATTGTATGTGATTTCATCATACTTTTGATCAGTTGCTGAAGTGCATTATGTGCTCTCACTGTTTGGATTGATGCTAAAATTTTACATATGATCTGTTTTCTCCCCAAATTTGGGCACATTTTAAAAAGGTAAGCTGCGGAAAAAAAAAAAGAAAATAGAAAAAAAAGAGAGAGAGAGGACAGTTTTATATCTCCCGTTCTACTGGCCCGATTGACAAAATTCAAGTTGCGTTTACAGTGTCTCGCAAGCGCGACTTAGGATATGTATTAGATTTATATATAGCATTGTTCTAATATAGATATTTTGACACAAATTCTGACTTTTTTTGAAATAACATGCCAAATTTTTTCCGTATTTCGATTTTACGAGTCAAATTATGCCAGACTGTCAAGTTTTGTAAAAATCGCACGATTAGTTTTTAAAAAATTAGCTCTCAAAATTTTAGCTCCTCAATGTTAATTCAATTTGGTATGTATTTATTAATATATCTTTTTTTATTACAATTTCTTGATTCCTTTTTTCACAGTTCGAAATTTAGATTCACTCCAAACAATGTTCACCCATTTTTTATGGTTTATTTTTAAAATTTGTATTTTAAATTAATTTTTATAATTTTTTGAAAAACATTTTGCATTGTAACCTATAAAATCTTTACAATCAACTTGAAGTAAATGTATTTCTAAGTATACCTACAAAAAATTAGAGCTTTTTATTCAAAATTTTGAAAGATATACGTGAATTTATATATTAGCACATTTTGAAATTTGGCATATTTGTTGCATTTGATCATTTCTTTGCACTTTTAGGTTACTGAATTTAAGAAATGAGCTTTCAGACTTTGTCATTTAGCCAGTAAGGAATTTATTGAACATAGTTAAAAATACAAAAAGTAGATTAAAAGATACTTAGGTATTACATTATTTACAATATTGAATGAAACTTATAACAAAATCCTAAAAATAATCAAGTTCCTAAAATAAACTCAAATAAATAACTATAACTTGCAAATAAAAAACTAATTAAATTGAGAGTTTGGAAAACAGTCAGGTGTCAATACGAGGAGAATTGCCTTTGGCATTGTAATGTATCGCTCTTGGTCTCTTGAAAATACCTTCAATTATAGGAGTGAAATTACAATTGAAAATACAGGTTCATAATTAGTAATTACAGCTATTTCAGTAGAGATGAAAGTCAAAGATTTAGAACATTTATCAAGGGAGTGGTGTGGAAGCATTAAAATATAACCAGGAGTGGAGTACAACTCTTTCATGCAGTTGACAGTTGAGAGCAGGGTCTGAACATCCGTGCGGCTTACTTAGACTATTCGGGTCTAGTTCAGGCTCCGCAACTATCCAGAGCAACACCTCATGGGGCGTATAAGGGCATACATTGATCCTGTATCATATACTACACATGCTTACATAGTTACATAGTTCATAATTTATTCTTACATAGTTACATAGCTCATAATTTATTCTTACATAGTTACAGAGTTCATGACAGACATAGTTCACAGTGCATGCTTATATACAAGTAGTTCATAATGCATAGATCTTTCATAATACATGCTTATATACAAGTACTTCATAATACATAGATCTTTCATAATACATGCTTACATAGTTCATAATATATTGAGCCTGTTACATAATACATGCTTACATGGCTCATAATAATTTTCGTTGGAGATAATACATACATGTTTCATAATATATACAGTACTTAGGCTATGCTGATCTCTACTAAATCTGCAGCGGAGGAAAAAAAAGAGAGAAGAGAGATTGACTGGGATCTATTCTACACTGCACAAATCTGTTCCCAATTCCTCCAGTTTCTGCATTATCTTGCATATTTTGCTGCGAAATGCTGGCTGTTTGATCAGATAACGCTTATGAGAAACTGCCTGTTCCGGAAGCTGCACATGCCACTGTGCGGTTAAAGGACATTGGATCAAGTAATGGTCTGGTATACCCACGGCTCCACAGACACAACTTTCGGTATTTGCAATTCCTCGCTCATAGTAATAAGAGGGGAATGGCCCGTGCCCCGTCACAAATCTCGTTATTTGTGGGGATGACTCAAGACGATCGAGCGAAACTTTATGGTAATATTCATAGGTCCTCCTGCTTTGTTCGGTAGTGTCCCATTCCCATTGCCACGGGTGCTGAGCTGTTATCCTTGTCACTTTTTTAAGGTGAGACCACTGGAGTTTGGTAATAACACTTTGAGCATCGATACTGTGAGCTGCTTCTTTTGCTAGCCTGTCAGCTTCCTCATTACCCTGAATGCCAGCATGCGCCTTTATCCAAGATATGAGTGTATTCATTGTCGGCGAACGCTCCTTCAGCATGTCCTGAATCTCCGCTATGATAGGAGAAGGATGTCTGGGTTGAGCTCAGCACAGCGAAAAGAAACGTTACTGATAAGGGGAATGGTAATGAAAAGGAAACATTAAGGTAATAGAAAGCGTTAAGAAAAACTGAAAGTGTTTGGAAAAACTAAGATTACAGTTAATGTCATTACTAGAGAAATAAATTTTTGAGACTGTGAAAAGCTTCAGGGAAATCGAGTTAAGTTCTTAACTAGGATTAGCTAATGAATGTTTGTTTATTATTCTTTCCTAATATATGATTTATATTCCTTGACACAAAATTTTATAGTTTGGCTGATATACGTCAAACCACACTGATATAAATTCCCAGAGTAAGATTCTCTGCTATAAATTCCCAGATAGTTAAAATCAGAAGGATCGAACAGAATATTTTATTGATAGGTGAGGAATAGACATGAAAGTTGGGAGTTTAAAGAATACCAGAAATTTTATAAAATCTAGAAGGATAAATTGCTATGACAGAGAGGACATCAGAACTACTTCTAATAGAGCAATGTTTTCCATGAAGTCCAGAGGAAAATGTTCATAGGCATTATTAGATGGTGGAAGAAGTTGGTCTGCCATTGGTAGCGATTTCAAATAATTTATTTGAGATTTCTGAAAAGAAACCTTTAAGAGTGCAATGCGCATAAAAGTGAAAAGAGGCCATTTTCTGGTTACCAGGATAAAAAGTCTCATAGAAAAGTAAGCAAACAGAAAACGCAAAGCGCGATAGTCTCATCAGATTGTATGAAAGTAACATCGACAGAATGCAGGACCTAGTCTGTCCCATGAAAACTCACATCTGGCCGTCCCCCGACGGACATCCATCAACCAACCAAAACCGTCCATGGAATTACTAAAGGGCCTGAAGTCAAACGAATGCTTCCTTCAGTCTGCGCGACTTCAACATTTTTTGCTCAATCTTATTTTCTATAAGCACCCTATTAGAAGAATACTGTCTGCGCAAAATTACACTACTTGATGCTAATTTGAAACTTTTACCTAATGCACAACCCAACTGCTTAAATACAATTTTTATTTCCGGTGCCATTATAAGAAACAACTTTGAGTTTGTCCTGAACACCTAAAAAGAATCCTTCGAAGCTAATTTACAAGGGGATAACTTGGCTAGTCACCATCTTGTAAACGCAAGGTAAGACTCAAACATGGCCGACTGGATTTTCCCATGTGCAAACTAGACACGAGTAATTTAAAAAAAAATCCTCCATCGAAGATCCCTACCTTTTCGTGTACTGCCTAATAGCGGACCATGTAATACATTTTAAAAGGACTCAAATATGAAATGAACATAAAATTTCATCAGCCACATCTAGTGGATGATACAAAATTAAAATTATAGCAAATTAAGTACTTTTTGCTAAATTTTACAATAGCAAGTTATTTGTCCTTTATGGTAAGGCAGCGAATGATGACAACAATATTCTTAAATCTACATACACATGTGTTAGAAATAGAAAACTCATTTTCTGAAACACTTATTTGTCTCAGCCACACCTCTTAGTGGCCCCCTTAGAAAATTAAGCCACACCTCTTTCTGATTTTTCAGAGCTTTGCAAAAATATGAAATGTCTGTAAGCGATTTTAAACACGTTCTACCGGTATACATATTATCTTCCTTGGTCATAATTTGTATCGGTTCATTTCGCGTGTTTTTTCATAAGAAATTATATCTAAGGCCTAGCTAAAACGCCTAGATTCCAAAATTTACAAGGTACTTTCTCAATTCTTTCATTTCCGAATAGTAATTTTAACAAGTTACCACAGTTAACTGTGGTAGCTTTTAAACTGTAAGACATATATTTTCCTGCAAGGCTAGGACGTTGGTGATTTGGCATATATGAAACACGTGATATATATCTACAAAGATGTCTTACTGTGCGAATTCTGAGAAAAGAAAGGGACAAGAAACGTCCATCAGTGGAGAAAGTACGCTGCTGGTCATTAAATTTGCTAACGCCATGAAGTTGGCTTCCAACAAACATCGAATTTCAATGAAAGATACTATATGTTACGATACGCAGATGATTAGCATTCCAGTGCATGCTCACAAAGTAGATTATCAATAAATCCATCTATAATGTGTATAAGAGGAAGATTTTAGATCGGGTTTCTCATTTGAAAATCGTCTTTGAACGGTGGTTGTCGGTGTAAAGGTCGGGTTACGTCTCGTATATGAAGAAGAAGCTTCTACTAGTACGTGTTGGAATTCGAACGTAGTAGATTCGTGGCCTATCGAAAGTGAGATTTATCATACCGCAACAGTGTTATTCTTGTTTGTGGGGATCATGTGACTATGTGAATGAAAGTACTCGCATTTGAACTTTGATTATTCAATCGTTGTAGGACTCGTTCAGAGAGTTGAATTTCTCGATGAACCAGTTTTCCCCTCTTTCAACCGGTGAACATCACGTGTGAGGAGGCTTCTTCCTCGCTCTTTTTCGCTACCGGTTGTTGATCGACTGTCAGGTTTTATTATGTAATTTTTCATGGAAGAAATAAGTTAATCAGTGGTTTCAAGAAATGTTAATAATTTTCTCCGAGTATCTTCATCCCGCAGTAAAGTGATTTTATGAACTAGAGAGCATTTGTTCTGGTATGACCAAGCTTGACATTTTTTTCGATTTCCCTCCTCATGTGTTGATGTCTGGCATCCAGTGAGTTTTCCTGGGGTAGAGAGCTCTCTTCCCTGTAAATTCCTGTGTAATATCAACGTGTGTAAAATGTGTCTTCAGCGAAATGATCTTTTAGCTTATATTTAATTATCAAGAATGGTAAATAGATTATTTATGAAGATGAGTCTAGATTTCTACATGGCTTCAAAATCTATAGTACAGTACGTCGATACGAAAGAACTTTTAAGGACTGTAATAAGATAGTGGTAACATTAGTACTATCCCTTTAGCAGTCTTTTGTATCGTCAATATAGAATAGTTTTAAGCAGCTACTAGAAAATAAAGAATCACACGTAAAACTTAGTTGTATCTCTCTTTGGTACTACAGTGTAAGTACAATCTCTATTCTGTGTTTTAGCCACAGGTAACACTAGGCTTAGTAGCTTCAGATTTTGTTAATTTATGGTAATATCCTGTAACCTCATTCTACTTTCATTTCAGTTCTTCAAGTGGAAGTTCAAGTTCACAAGTCTTTAAATAGTGGTTTTCTCTTAGAGCGAAAAGTGTTGTAAGGATTTTATCTTAATATTTCTTAGTTTCTAATATATAGAACTTTTATTTTAAAGTGTAATAAATAAATTGTTTTTTCGATTGAAAATCTCCAGTTTCTAATCTAAAGTTTAGTCATCAAGTAAAATTACTTACTTTCATTTGACATCAGGCTGAAACAGTATAAAAATTTAAATCTCACACATACAATTATGGAATGATATTACGTTTTATTATTTAAATACAAATCTTTATTTATAAATTGCATTTTTTCCTCTACCATTATTTAAACTTATGTTTGTTTCACTTCAAAGAGACTAAGAGAAAAATAGGCTTTCGTAGGCTCCAGTAATTTACAAAGCTCTTATTAATTTCGTAATATCAGGATATTTTTTCTTTCTACGACTCATTTTGTAGCATTTCTCGAAGAATTACTTGAAAGAAATTTTCGCTCATTTTAGAATTTTTTGACTTCAAAATATATAATGTTATGATGCCCTGCTTTCTGTATTGAGTTTGATAACTTTTATTCTTTTCCCTTTGAAATCAAGAAAGTTGTTTTTACCCCAAACAACTAATTGAACATTTTTTCATGTTCTAAATACCTTAATATTTTCGTATTTTAAAATTTCGAACCTTAGAAACATTTTCATATTTGAATCAGTGATTTTTCATTCAATAGCCTTAGTATTTTATACTTAGAACCTAATTATTTGTAAAGAACAGCACGAAATTTGAGCATAAAGAATCTAATCTCACCCCTTTTTATTGTTCATTTAAGTTCACATACTTTTTCTTGCTTAAATTTTATCTTATAAACTTAAATCATCGGAGCAAACTTTATTGCTACATCTAATGACTGATAATTTATTACTGTACCAAAACTTAGAATTGAAATCACTTTTTGTAATTTTTGCCTTCTGCTACTAAATTTTTTCATGCATTCCTTGTTTAATTCGATTATAAAAAGATATCCTCTCGAAACTAAATATAAAATTAGCCTGAATGTATTTTAATAATGCCGCTCTAGATAATTATGGGTTTGTCATTACTCTAATCTTCCTATTTTCCTACTTTTTTCGAGGGGGGGCGAATAATTCCGAATCACAATGCAAGTTTGTAAGTTTTCTCAGCGTTTCATATTAACTATCATATTTGATTAATTTATTGTTATTATATGATTGTTTTATGATTAATTTATTGTTATTATATGATTGTTTTATGATTAACTAGCCGCTGCGCGGCCAGCCTTCGTCTGGCTTTTAAGTGTACCGGAAAAAATGCCTAAAGAGAACACCAAACATTAAATTTGAAAACTGCACAGAATTTTACTCTGCAGAACAATTTTATCGAAAAAGAAACAAACAACAACGGAAAAAAAAATTCAGTTAAAAATGCGTTACATAAAAAAAGCATACAATGAAACAAGCAATATCCCTTAATACAAATATTAATTATCTTAATTAATAAATTAACCAACTTGCTGCTGCCTGCTCTAGACAAACGTCCAGTATCCAAGAGAAACATTAAATTTAAAAACTGCACAGAATTATCGTCCTAATTTTTTCGGGTAGCAACAGTGCTGATATCAGCAACAATGGCTGCGTGCCATTGTTGTTCATATAATGAGAGAAAATCATCAATTTGATACTATTTCATTAAAAAAAAACTCATTCGAATTTTGAAAAATCGATGTGCACTGGCTCTTGTCTAGATGCATCCTGTGTACCAGATTTCATAGGCCTGGGTCTATTATCTTACGCGTAGTACGAACGAAAGACACCTACACACACAGAAAGACTCGTCCTTTTAAATATAGATATATAAATTAATTAAACAATTTACCTTTGCAAAAAGAAACAATCTTTCAATTTCTTAAACTGTTCAATAGAGTGAAATCTCGCTTTGTTATAGCCCATTATGTCTTAAAATGACGCGATTTCGTCAGAAAACATAAAATTAAAAAACAAAAAAAATCTAATTCGAATTTCGAAAATCTCGCTTCGAGGTGCACTGGCTCATGCAAAAAAATCATGCAAAACTTTTCAATATCTTACAAACAGTGAAATAAGCAAAAAATAACATGAAAGAAACTCAAAAAACAAAACTTTTCGCCCAGAATTTTACTCTGCAGAACAACTTTATCAAAAAAGAAATCAATAAAAATGTATTATATATGTAAAAAATGACAATGAAATATGCAGTATCCCTTAATACAAATATTACTTATCCTAATAAATAAATTAACCAACTTCCCTTTGCAAAATCTTAAGAACTCAAATGGTATAAACAGATTAAGAACTTAAACAGATTAAAAAATATCATGCAAAACTTTTTTATAATTAAAATTATATATAATTAAAACATAATATTACAATGAAATAAGCAATATCCCTTGATACAAATGTTAATTATCCTAATAAAGTAATTAAACAATTTACCGTTGCAAAAAGAAACAACTTTTTAATTTCTTAAACTTTTCAGTCTCTTAAAAAGAGTAACATAAGAAATACGATGAAAAATTGTTGCCAAACCGAAATTTTTAAAAGAATGAAACAAAATGAAATTGATGAAATTGCAAAATGATGCAATTTCATCAAAAATCTATCAACAACAATAATAAAGGAAAATTGTTGCCAAAACTACATTTTAAAATATCTGAGATGTGAGAAGTGTATTCGGAAGCTTCATTTAAAAAATTTTAAAAAAATACAAAATATTATTATTTTTCCAAAATTCTTTTTTTAAAAGGAGTCGAAAGGATTAAAGTTCAACGTGTCCAAAAATCAAAGGAAAATAAACAGCACATTTTTTAAAATAAGTTTTTTTTAAATATTCCGATGAAAAGATGTTAAGCTCACCTTCCTAAATAAATTCCTATTTAGTCGATTTATTGAAATACGAATTTTATTTTAAGTTCGTAAAATAGCTAAGTGTCTACGCTTCACGACGATGTAAAAATGAAATGTATAGAGTGAAATCTCGCTTTCCTGTAGCCCATTATGTCTCAAAATGACGCGATTTGGTCACAAAACATAAAATAAAAAAACTTCTAATTCGAATTTCGAAAAAATCGCTTTGAGGTGCACTGGCTTCTGTGTAGATACACCTTTGTACCAAATTTCGTGGCCCTGGGTCTATTAGCTTACTCGCAACACGAACGAAAGACACACACACACACACGCACACGTATGTGTGTGTGTCTTTCGTTCGTCTGGTACACTTAAAAGCCAGACGAAGGCTGGCTGCGCAGCGGCTAGTACTATAGTACTATAGTACTATAGGCTAGTACTATATGCTAGTACTATAGTACTAGTAGTTCATACAACTATTTGAATTATAATTCTACTAAAAATGCCTATCTAAGTCTAAAACTGGTTACAATATACAGGGTGTTTATAAAGTCCCAGACCCATTTTAATGTTTAATAACTCATAAACTAATGAAGATATAAATAAACTTATGGCATTTATTGATGGAATAACTTATATATTTTCCTTTTCAGGTTTGAACATCTTTACTTTTGTAAATATCATCTGCGTGTGTGGTTAATTTCAGATAATTTCATTTTCCAGTCTAAATATCTATACTTTTCTAAATATCGTCTGCTGATTAATTGCATTTATCATTTTTCTCTTTTGTTTTTGACAACTATTGCAATGTTATGTTTACTTTTGATGAGCCACATGTCTTTTTGCAACAAGATGGTGCACTACCTCATTGGGGTACCATTGTTCGTAGTTCTTTGAATGACCATTTTACAGGAAGATGGATTGGGTGAGGAGGTCCAATTCCTTGGCCACCCAGATCACCTGATATAACGCCGCTGGACTTTTTCCTTTGGGGATTTGTAAAGGACAACGCTTACAGGAGGAGAGTGTCGAACATTGATGACCTGAAAGCCAAAATTACAACCGCAATAGCCTCTGTGGATGCCGACATGCTTGCAGGTACCTGGCGTGAAATTGAATATCGACTTGATATTCTCCGTGCGAGGAAGGGGGCACACGTGGAAGTTCATTGACAAGGGTCATGAAACTTTTTGAGTCTATCTAACGATTTATGTTATTAACTTTAATCTATCTTTATTATTTTATGAGTTAATAAACATGAAAATGGGTCCGGCACTTTATAAGCACCCTGTATAATTTTTGTCGCGAAAAAAGTAAGGTGCCTGAATTTTTTCGCTCCCAGCTTTTTTTACAAAATATTTACTATATCGCCACTCCTTTGCGAAAATTTCCGATGGGAAATTCGATAAAAAATAAATAATTGTGGATTGTTAATTATCTGGTGGAAAAAATTTGAAAAGAATTCAAATGCATCTGGATATTGCGAAACAAATGTGAAATAAATTATAAATAATAGCTTTTAAAGATTCAGTTTCACAAGAGTAGTCGAAGACCATTGGTTCGTACCTAAAGCTCTTTTCCCTTAACGATGTGCACTTTAGAATTGCGCTTCCGGTTACAATGAGTTATTCGAATGAGAGCGATTATTCACCTGTTATTTTAATTAAAGGCATGATTATTTGTTCATGCTAACTAAATTGGCGGAAGGATATGGGTTAATTTGATAAAATATGTCTGTATTGAGTATGCATACGCATAAAAATTTACTGTTTTTGAATATTATGTAAGGTTTTACATTTTAAAAAATAATTTATGCTAAATAAAAACTCAATTTATAAAAATATTATAAAAGATACCAATATAAAATATATTCCCGAATAACATCAGAATGGCCTTACGACGGGACAATTTAAACCGCATATCTCGTAAATTGAGGGCTGCCAATAAATACGTTTTGTACGTACTTCCTACAGTTATTTAATATATATATATATATATATATATATATTAGATGTAAATCTGATTGAAAAAGAAATAAATTTATGAAACTAATAGCTATGCGCTAAATTGTGTTAGAATGCATGGGAAAGGTATGTTTCTGAACTCAACCTTACATTTTAAACAAAATAACACTCTTAAATCCTATTAAGTTTGTTGGCAAGATTATCGTTTTCCATCTGTTATTACTCTTAGGATTGCATTAGCCAGAGCAAAACCTAGTACTTTAGAACATGGTGAGCAGAAAAAGAATCGCAAGTAGGGATATACCACTTCGTTTATTTTCCTTGTGCCAATTCAATTTAGTCTGTTGAAAGGAAATGATAAACGCTAATCGTTGCTCTTTTTTGATTATTTTTAAAAAATTTTCTTATTATTCCTTACAACTCTATGAAGATCTTGTATGTTAACAACACGTTTTCGCGTTCATTTCTTTGCAGACTTCTGTTACAGAATGATCTTTGTCATATTTGCTTAGTTTCCAATTTTTATTGCCTTTAAATAATCAGTGAAAGCCATTAATCCATTACCTCCCAATCCTAAATCACAGTGCTCATACTTAATTGAAGTAATTTTCTTAACTTATTAATGAAACATTTTAGCGTTTTCAAGAAATAATTAGTTGTAACAGCGCAACAACAGCGTAATATATCAACACGTAGTGTGAAATTTTATAAAGTACTTTAAAACATTTGCTTTCTAAACTAACGTAATATTTTCAACAAATTTTATTATCCGGTTTTAATAATGCATGATGAATATTTCTTTTATTTGAATGCAAGCATTCTGTTACATGTTTCATCGTATCTTTCTTTGCTGCATTCAGTTCTTTTCTTTTGTGAGTTTTAAATGCACTCTTTTCATAATTTGCTACTCTCCCGAGAGAATATCATTCTTGGTAAAATTTTCATGTATGATGCACACACAAGATACAGTTTTTGCCAACTCTTAATCTTTGCGAAAATCTGATCTATCAACAAAATTAACATTTCATCTGATAGACATCTAAATTGCATGAATGAATATCATGGCGTTCCTTATCAAAGGATAATTAACATCTGCAGATGGCCAAGTTGTTTTGGAGATGTTGAATATCCTGTATAGAAGAGAAATACAATCTATTATGCATAGTACAGTAAATAAAAATTTCATCATGTTCCTTTTGTAATAAATACGTGTTCTTTGAAGAGATTTGCTATGTTTTAGAATGCCTCTGTTGTAGTAATTCATTTGTTGGTTTAGATTAAAATTGTGGGTTTCGGCACTAAAGTTTACGCAGTTTGAAAAAAATGCCACACTTGAGTTGTTTAATTTATTTTAGAATTGTGTGCTTTTTTACATTTACACTTTGCATCTGATTATACGTAATATAAAGGAATTTTTTACAACTTCAATCAGTAGATTTCACCTAATAACTCTCCTTCAACTTATATTTCGTTTCAATTAAAATATGTTTTCGTATATAATAACCTCGCATCACTACTCGTCTTTTTACAAAACGTTTATATTGCGTTTCGTTAGGCTGACTTAATTCAAGAAAAAAGCTCAGGTTATAGAAAAACAAGATTGTCCATAAGACTGAGCGGCAACATTGGCAGTAACGGAGTGCACGTATAATGTGGTATACGTTTTGTATTGAAACGACGAGATTTTTATGATATGTTGATATCTGTTCTGAATGCTATAATTTTGCGGCATTATCAATAGGTGACAAACGGAAATAGAGAGAAAATACATTTTGTTATTAAGACAAAACTTATTTTAGTCTAGTGTGAATAAATATTTCATTAATATATACATTGAGATAAAACTTTTGCAACAACATTACTGCACCGGCAGCCCAAACTGAGCGATTTCAAAATGTCTTCTTTGCACTAAAAGAATAATCGAATTTTTTAATAAACATTTTATTCTTGATATACTCTTACATTCTAATTAAATCTTATACACCAGTAACAAAACATAAAATTAAATTGTGTTCCGCAGGCATTGCCTCTAACTCGAAGAGTAATTCTATTTATTAATCAGAAATGGAAAATGTCTCCTCAGATCTATTCTTTGAATTTTGGGTTCACTTTTATGGAAATAAAATTGCATAATACCTGTTCTCCTTTTCCTCCTCAGCCAAGTAATTGAATTACCCGAAATTTAACAGTTTCAGTGCTGATGTTTCGCTAGCAAAAGCTCAGAATACTGATATCCCCAAAGTAAATACAAGGAGCTAATTTTCATTAAAAATTCCCCAATGAAAATCGTAAATCAAGTTAATCTCACGTACTTTCCTTTCACTGAATAGTCTGAATTATTTTATTAACTATAAAAATAAATAAGATTGATAAACTATGCATTTTGAATAACGGCATATCAGACAATACGATTTAAAATTGAAAAATACTAAATGTTACGTAAAATATGTTGCAAATTCAAGTAAAGTTATCGCAGTATTTCTGAAAGCACTTACTTGGTTAAAGAATAATTGAAATTCTCTTTTTACTGGCCTGGTACGAATAAGAATTTCAGTTAAAAATTTCTTAAAAATTTTTTTTATAAAGAATCTAAGTTTCAGTGACCATAAAAACACCTACATACACTGTATTTCAGAAAATTTCAGCGATCACCCGAAGTAAATGAATTAAAATTATCAGGCATTTCTCCCGCCTTTTTAGCATGCCTTCGTGATGTAGTGGTCAGCACACTGTTCGCGTATTCAAGAGGTCTGTGTTCGAGTCCCGGGGGCATATAAGCAAAATGTACACTGCTAGGACAACGGCTTGAGTTTGGCCAATGACAGTTCAGATGAGTGTCACCATTAACTCCGCCCACATGAGTGATGTTATATTTCTGACGTTTGTTTACATTCTGTTGAGCGTTACGAAATGCGTTCTTTGAATGAACAACATTTTTACTCTGCAATCTAAATTTGCTCTAGTGATGCTATTTTTAAAATTTTCTTTAAAGTATTATTTCCTTACTGTTCGAGAAGGAATACAAATTTATGTCTCGAACTTTATAAAATTTCTCTCTATACGCATGTTTGTGTATATATATATGCGTGAGTATGGGCACACATACATATATTTTCAATATATAATTATATGTATCAGTATATGTGTGTGTGTGTGCATTATATATGTGTGTGAGTGTGTATACCTTCTTATTTAAGTTTCCGGTGCGCTCTTGCTAGAATTAGAACATATCCCCAAAACTCCGAAGTACAGGAGCTGGGTTCCGGAGCAATTTAAGCTCTGAGTAATCCTTAATATTCCGAAACAAACATTAAATCGTTATATACAGATATATACGCATATATACAAACAGTTTCATTCCTAAAAACTAAATGTACATTCAAAGAACGACCTTCGTAACGCCGAACAATAGAATGTAAAGAAACGTCGGAAATATGACATCACTCGTGTGGGCGGAGTTAATGGTGACCTTCATCTGGACTGTCATTGGCCAAATTCAAGCCGTTGTCCTAGCAGTGTACATTTTGCTTATACGCGTCCCGGGGAGGGCACTGCACATTTCTAGGATTTCCTTGCTTCCAAAAACTCCAAATTTATCTACAGTTGTGAACTAAAAAAGGTGGTGGATGATGATTTTCTACAACTTTTACTAAAAGGGGGGAGTATATAAGGTATTTTCTCTTTCCTTTCGGAATGCCTTCGGGGTAAAACGGTCAGCACGCTTGTCGCGTATTCGAGAAGTCCGAGGTTCCAGCCCCAGCAAAGGCATTACTCTTTTCTCACATCTCCTGCTTTCAAAAAAATACCTAATGGCTCTACAAAATTAAAGAAAAAATTCTTAAGAAATGTACATAGCGGCATTTAAATGCTATTATTTTCAGATTATTCACAGATTTCAAATTAAAATAAAATTGTAAGGAGATTGGACCTTTTTCTACTAGAAAATGCTAAAAAATGCTTATGTACTGTGAAAGTACTATAAATGGTATAAAGATCATTACTTGTAGAGAGACTTAAAACAAATGGTTTATGCAGCTTTAAAATCACGTTATTTTTGCAAATTTCAAATATAAATGCAAATTATTTAAAAGAGAAATTATAATTAATTATCGGTATGTATTTAATTAAACCTAATAGTTACGAAGCTATCTGAAGAATTATCAGTTATTTTGTAGACTCTCCGATGAAATGTCTTAAATAGTTTTAGTAGTAAGGAACGTTAATAGAATTTGAAGTGGACAGCAGTGGAATGTTAATTGCTTTTGAAGGAAAGTGAAATATTCTCGCAATTCTCAAAATACATAATAGGTGCAAATTATGAAACACTAAATTTCTGTACTTCCGTTTATGGGATATATTCTGTAGAAAATGAAACAAATAATTTAATTTTGTTTTTCACAATTAAATGGTAGTTTTATAGTTAGAACCTTTCAGACGTTTTTGCTTAGAATATTTTCTTAGATAATTAGATAATTTAGCAAAGAAAAGAATTCAAAGATTCTTCTAAAAAATAAACAACTTTCTTTTTAAAAGAAAAATAAATCTGTTATAAAAGAAATATAAACTGTTATTGATTTTATACATGGTGAGAAGCAAGCAGAAAGACAGAGTTGGTTCAACCAAGGACAAATGAACTCGATTTGCTTTACGACAGCTTCTATTCAATTCGTACAGAGAAGTCTTTAACTCCTTATGATAGTATACAAAGATACAGTTAACTCCTTATGATTGTGTACAAAGATACAAGAGTTGAAGCTACAATTTACATGCTGGAGCATTCTCTACTTCGACTAACCTAAAGTTTCTTATAAAGAAAGAATCCCCGAAGGAAATTTATATAATCTTCTTTTAGATCTCCGACTGAACATTTTAATATTTTACTTGTCACAACCTGAAATAAAGGGCTGTGATTTCTTACCAAAAGTTCAGTTCTCTTATAAATAAGTCTTATGCTTTTAATTATACATCGGTATCAGAGATTACTTAAGAATGCGAAAATGAAGCGTGTTTTTCACTTTTTACCGACTCAATGTTCCTAAATCACCCAACGTAATTAACAAACATTTATTTCTATTTTGTGTGTCCAATCCGAAAACTCCGCTATTATATTATTGCATAACTTCCATAAAATCCACGCACTTGAAAACTAAATCCATTGCTTTGTTTTCTGTCACAAAAGTTTTAAAAAACTAGAAGGAAAACATACCACGTCTTTAAGAAATAGAATGCAGCGTGAAAGGGCAAATTTTGCGTTAAAGAAGCTCTAATTCTTGCACTGGAAAAAAATACGTTGAGTAAATGATTAGAAAATTTGATTATTTTTTCCTCTTACTCTCAATAAAAACTTGCATTTTTATGTCAACAAATTTACATCACGACGGCAAAATTAGAAAACGCACGTTGCGTCATTTTTTTACCATGTTAAGTCATACAAAAGAAAAGACGGGAAGATGGCTAGGATTGCACTCACAATAAAGTATGGATCACGAAAGAAAGCAGAAAAGAATTTGGCCTTAATTGGATGGACCTCTTTCCCAGGAAGCGCCATCTAGCGTTACAAAAGGCTTACTATCCTGAGACCTTAATTCTTGTTTCCGATATCTTTCCCTTTTATCGCTGTGGTATTAGGGGATTTGTTGCAAGCTATTTCCTCTAAGAATCACCAACAAAATAGATAAATAAAACTTTTTATAACTTAAGTAATCATTAGCAGTGCCCATGAAGTAAATGGAAGAAAATTACTTAAGGGGAAAAAATGGCACCAACAACATGAGGTGTAAGTAGAAATCTCATTAAGAATTCTAAAAATTTATGATGCTATAGAAAAGTATCTATTCAGCTTCAATTAAGATGATAGCTACTCTTATAAATATTAACAGAAAAAATTGAGGAAAACTATGACTTATAAAATTACATTTATAGCTATCTTCGATGAATCATTTCCGTGCAATGATATACTATGCTTCAAAAACATTATTCAGTTAAATATCTCTTGAACAGTCTATCTCACGGTCCTAACTTGAGAAATGAATCCAACAAGGTAGATCTTCAGATTGAGGCAATTGGTCACATGATAAATTTTAATACAAATTCGCAGACCTTAACATTTTATGTATGGCACAGCGGAAAAATTTTCCAAACAGAAAAACGCTTTCCATACTTGAATTAATCAAGTGAAAAATGTCATTCTAGTACATATAAAATCTCCCAAGACATCTTTGATTAAAGTTTAGGGAATAGATTTTCCATAATTCCATTCCATAATTTTTCATCATTTCTTTGCTAAAGCCAACTGCTCATATTACTTCTTAATTCAGTTGTTTTTGAAGGGTACTTTTTACAATAGAAAATGCTAATTGATTCAAATCGGTGCAGTTTTTACATGACTTCTGAGCATTCTATACATTGCATATCAGTTGCATATCCTCTGCTCTCATTAACATTATCAGACGTTATGGGCAGAATAATTCACATGGAGTACTCCGATGTACATTGCACCGTGTAACGGTCAATAAATGTACCGAAATCCGTAAAATACATAAACTGACATCGATGACTTCTAACCGTCATCTTCCCAAAGCGTCATTCTTTCTTATATGCGGTTTCCTTTCACATTTACCGGGAGTATACTATCGGCCGATTTATGAAGTTGCTGATTCGTGTTTGCAGCACGTGCGGTCATGTATAATGGTACCAAACTTGGATATTTAGCACACCATTCCCCTTCAAGTATTTACACTACATTGTGATTGTAGTATTTTTTCCCTGTTGCGTGCAAATTTCATTTCTCATTAAGTTTGAATTTGTTTTCTCAGTCTTCACTCAAAGTTTTTGCTCTTACACATTTTGTCTTAACTAACTACTTATTACCCATATTGCGCTAAAACAAGACAGCGTTTTCAAAATTTCAATAAAATGGAATTCTGTAGTAACAGTTGTGTTTCATTACTTAAAAGGAACAACCGATAACTATCATCATGAAACATACTTGATTTATTGCATTTAGTTTTAAGGAAGGCACAATTTTTATAACCAATATAAAAACTATTTAAAAAATATTACAATTATGTAAAATATATTATTCACGTGCAAGTCTTCACCTGAAATAAATTTGCCTTTTGTCCAAAAGACTGAAATTTGCCTTTTGTCGTAAAGAAAAAGCTAATCTGGAATCGAGATATTTAGTGTTCACTTATTCCCTTTAAATTTACGAAAGAAAAGCTTTTGAATGTCTCAAAATAATGAATTCTTTCTTGAAATACAATGAATATTTCAAGTATGACGAAGTAAATGCATCTGAAATATGAATAATTCATGGGTTCTGAATAACAGAACAAAACTGCATTCTATTAAAATGCATTTGATTATAAAGAACTTCCAAGAATATATCTCTCAGAAACAGTTAATAAAAATTAAGCAGGCATTTTCCCCTTTTTTTAGAACAAATATTACTTTATGCTTCGCATTTACGTTTACAGAGATTATTTAAATAGAATGCTCCCGAATTTTTAAATTAATCGGAAACATTAAACCCGTGTTTATAGCACTTTTATTTTTTTAACCACACAAAGAAAATAGGGTAGTCTTAAAAAGTAAATATAGGCATATTAAGTAAAATATTAAATAGAACATTAAGGAAACGTTTTCTTAAATCGAACGAAAATTGCTTGGAATTATTTTTAGAATATGCTCGAGGAATGTTTTTAAACGCTTTAACCTTAATTTGCTTTACAAACTTTTATTTTGTTTTGCTTTAAAATTTTTTTAAATTTTATTTTCTCTTTATTTTTTTTATTTCTGATAAAATACTAGAAGTAAATAACAAATGCTTCAAATCATCGTAGAATTAGAAGCTGATATTTCGAAACAGTTAGCTTAACTAGTGATGCATATATTACCTGCTCGTAAAAGAAAGAAAACTAACTCTTTTACATACAAAAATGCTTACATTGCATATGTGTATTATGACGATATAAACTTTGACGTCTTTAAAATATTATGAGCTTCCTTTTATTTCAAAGAGAATTTAAAAGTAGCGAAGTGCAAATATATAAATGTTGTCAGTGTACGTATTTCATCCTGCATTTAATTTTTTCTATACATATGTTGTTGCTTTGTAATATGACCTTAAATATTCATTATCCAAACGTGATGATGAAGGAGAAGGCATATACTTCAATGAATCAGTGCCATCTGTCACTGATGCAAGTGTCGCCAGATGATTATTTAATCTGGGAACTGTCGTCTTGCGGGACTTTACAAATAATAACTACAGAGATGGTATTTGCAGAGCCGTAGCTAGGGTTTACAGGGCCTGGGGACAACTGAACATTTTGCGCCCCCTTCTGCGTGCCAAGAATGAAAAAAATGTCATTCTAAAATTTCCTAATATCAATTTGGCGCCCCTGAATGCTACGCCCGGTGACAGATGTCCCCCTTGCTTCACCGTAGCTACTCCACTAGGTGTTTGGAATCAGCAAAATATTTCTAAACGTTTAAGACTGATGTGTAATGTTCAATAATTTTACATTTACCTGGAAAGATATCATTTACTAAAAGATTATTGAAACTGTATATTAAATATATATCAATGTAAAATTAAAATTTTTTTAAGAATTCGTGCTTTAACCAAATCTAAATAAAGACAATTCAATATTAAAAATAAATGTTACCAACTCTAATTTTATTTTATGTCAAATAAAATTCTTAAGGACATAAAATGTAATACCTTGATTTACTCATGTATCAAGGGATTAAGTTTCGTGAAACTTTGAAATAATAAATTTAGTTTTAACTAAGGACTAAAAACGTTATAATCAAAATTCCTGTTATTATCGTTTCGTTGCCTTGAAATCAAACATTTAATACATTGCTTAAAGTTTTATCAATCTTTAAAAATATACTAAGAATATAAACTTTTATATAATGTAAGAATTTATTTTATTCTAACCAATTATTTTTAGTTTTTCTTTGCTTTCCCTCTTGATTTCAGTTTCCTGTCGAAATGTAAATTTTGTAATGACGTAGTATTCTAATCTACGCGTGTTTCAGAAGCAGTATTTAAGCTACGTTTCAAGAATTAGAATAGAGTTACAGCGGACGTAGTTCCGATGTTTATGCTGCGTGTTTGAATTTAGCTCTCTAGGCGGTGTTATACGCCCTCAGTTTATACTGATATTTCTCGCCTTGCCTTTGCTGCATGCAGCCGATTTAGCGTTTAGTTAAGCAAAGAGCCAGCTGTTAGTTATCTTACTGGAAGATGCTTTGATGCTTTGGTTGCGTATTCTGGTACTTATCACGGGATCGTACTAGGCGCCTCACTCATAAAGAATCTTCATAATTGTTTCACCAAAAACATGTGAACACTTGTGATGAATAAAATTAGACTCGTTTCCTCTGCACTCACTGGCGCTTGAGAGTGCGATGAGCTAAAGTCCAATCATGAGCGAGGAAAGAGTCATGTGAATCCTACTATGCAATCATCAAAAGTCGTAAAGTCCTGAGTATGCTTTTCAATGCAAATAAAGTAATACAAGTAATATATGAAAATAATGTAGAAAATAAATGCATTATCAGAAACAAAATAACGCTACGTACAATATTTACAAATTTCAAAACATGAAGTAAAACTAGTTTTCAGCATCTTAGGATTGAGCTCTGGCCAATCAGCGTAGTGACATAGGTCACATGAGTAGCAGTTCTGTTCCCAACACTTACGTTGCTGCAGTAAAATAAGCTGTAGAGTTAGTTCATGATCGCATATTTTTTGCAGAACATATGCATTCAGTATGTCAAAATGTTCAGAAAATACCCTCAATTCAGAGCCACTGAATAACAAAGAACTTTAACGAAAGGAAAGTCAGTTTGAGTGAAATACTCCTAGTATGTGGGCTGGGCGGAACGCTGTCTGCTGATTGGCTGGTACGATCAGGTGATGTCTTGGCTCTGCATTTTCTGACTTTCGTGAAGAAATGCTGCCTAGGAATAGGTATTCCTGTACTTGTCAAGTATTTCATAGGCAAGAATTTCCGAAAGGCAAGTTGGCGTTTTTCTGATGGCCTTGTCATAAAATTTTGAATTTAGTTTGTGAAGAAACTCGGAGATGAGCTATATTGCGAGGTCATCGTGAAGAATTTTATTTCGCGCGTAGTACGAGACTCCAGTAATAATTTTGAGAATCTTATTTTTGCATTATCTGCAGCGACTGGATATCCTTTTCACTGGCTTTTGTCCATGTTGGAGAGGCATATGTAAATATGGGTCGAATAACAGAAAGGTAAATATGCCTTTTGATATTTAGCGGGAGAAGTTGATTTTTGTGGAGGGGGTATGGTCTCATGGCCACTACCCAGGTTTTGCTACGAGCTCGTCTAATGTGCTTTGACCAGGTGAATGAGGGTTTAACATGACTCGTAGGTAAACAGCCTGGTTGACTTCGAGAACAAGGTGCCCTAAAAGGGTGATGTTGATGATGTTACTCTGCGTACGATATGTGCGTATCAGTAGAACTTGTGATTTTTCTGGCTGGATGCATGTTTTCCATTTCGCACACCAGCCCTTAATAATAGGAATCTTCTCTTGTAGCTTGGTCATTGCCTGATTTGGGTGTCTCGATAAAAATTGCCGTGTTGTCTGCATAACAGGCAAGCAAGTGTTACTGTCAGTTCTGAAATCAGGAAGTCATTTATGTATAAAATATACAAAACTGGCCCAATAACACTTTCTTGCGGGACGCCACTAAGGATGTGTTTTGAACCAGAGATGTTATTTCCTTGACGAGCCGAGAATGTACGATTTTGTAGGAATGACTGGAACATGAGAATAATTTTCTCGGGAAATCCATCTGGATGAGTTTGTAAATAAGTACTCTGTGACAGACGCGGTCGAAAGCTTTGGTCATGTCTAGCATCAGAATGGCAGTACTCATTTTGTTGTAGAAAGCATTACCGATAAATTCCGTGATTCTCAGAAGCTGGGTAGTGGTGGAAAGCCCCTTGGAAACCATGCTGATTGGAAGTAATTAAGCTGCGATCATCCTTGACATGTTCGTAAATAATTCTCTGTAGGATTTTACTCAGAGCAGAGAGCAGGCTGATGGGCCAGTAACTTGCGGTGTTGTAATGAGGTTTCCCTGGTTTCTGATAGCATGCTTCCACGATTTTGGAAAGTAGGAGTTTTGCAGGCAAGCATTCAGAATATTAATCAGCTTACTGATAATTTTGTTTCTCAGCATTTTGTTGCTAATGGAATCTATTCCTGGGGTTTCTTCTTTTATTTGAATCTGAATTTTACATTCTTACTTTCTGTTAATTTAGTAGCCACTAGTGGTGGTGAATTGTGAGCACCAAGAGTGTGCATCTGCTCATTTTACTTAAAATAAAAGGTTATTTAAAACCTTCTGCAGTATTTTTTTCTTCAAGACATAGCGAGAATTTGCTATTTCGTGTTTTACGTAGAGTCCACGCTGTATGCTACGAAAAAGAACAAAGAGACTTTATAATACTAGGCATATTGTTGATCATAAAATGTGTTTAAGATTCAAAGAAATTCCACTGCGACTGCAATGGCCGTCTCGAGAACAGTTACATTAATGATAACGCTTTTTATGAAATCTGCGTTATCCAATCGTATTTTTGACAGAAAAGCTGTAGAATTAAGGTAAAGAAAGAAGTCACATAAGTAGAGGAAGTACTTACAAATGACAATATATTTCTACCCTGTTTTATTTTTATTTTCATTTACGTGAATGCCGGACAGTTATGAAATTAAAGCACTATTCCAAAATGATGAACAATTTTTATCTATGTTTAAATATCTTATGTTTCTTTTCATATTAATTGCTCTTTCTGGCTACAGATTAAAATGGTTTCTGCTCTAAAATCGAGCCGGAGCGTTTTAAAATATTATAAATGTTTTCACATATTGTTTCGCAACAGATGATACTCCCTGTAAATATACTGTAATTAACTCAACTTAGTACTCTTTGCATTAAATTGCAGTAGTTAGGAATTGCTTTCCACAGTATTTATATATTATTGTTAGTTCCTGAAGTTTAACATTTTGTATAATGTTAACTACTTATACGTGCCATTTCTATGAAACATAATCCTCATATCGTCCCTAATTAATGAAATAATATTGAGTCAGGAAAGATAACTTCCTTAAGAATTTAGCAGCTGTTGACACTAGAAAAATACTGCGGACATTATTTGCATTTATTCTAGAAACTTCCAAGCAATTTTATTTCAGATCTTTCATACACATTCAGTTTAATTAGTTTTATTAAAATGTAGATGTCTTATGAAATAAATAGCAGATATTTCGTTTCCAATTTTATTATTGAAAGTTAATCTTTTCCACATTTATTCGTTTAAAGGAATTTGTTTACAAATCATGCGTTACCTATATGTGTTAGAGCTAAGAATACTTGCTGTTAGAGGTAAGTGATCTTAACTAGTTAATTCTTATTTAGTTATACGTAGGAGATAACTGTTATCTACATCTCTTTTGCTATTGTTACATTCATTTACTGTTCAAAGTTTTCTTTCGGTACACTATTCATTCTGGTGAAAAATATCAATGGATTTCATTATATAACTTACCGCATAACCACTTGAAGAAATTAAAAAGTGAATATTAACTTACTGTAAATTGTTAGCTGAATTTGCCTGAAACATACACGCAGTTCTAACTCAAATAATATGATGGTTCGAAAATTTTTTAACTGTAAGAGAATATTAAAAATAGGTCAGTTGTTCTATAGAAATGCAATAAATCTTGGCATAAAGAATTTACCAATTTTAAGTCACAGATATTTTTAGATGGGCTACTTTTCAATGAATGGGCTTCTTTTGCATTCCGATGTTAACCCACTCTTGTCAAAAAGTACTGCAATAGCGAAGTTTCAAAGCGATTAATTCAAGGATAAACTTTCCATTATTTGTCTTTTTACTGCTATTTTCTATTCCAATAGCTGATATCACGACATTATTTAAAGACACAGAGCTACCAAAATGCTTGCTCGCGCAAACAATCAAAATGCTATAGGACTTTGCAGACAACCACGAACGGTATCATAAATATTCGTGAATGGGCCAAAGAATGTACTGCCACTGACCAAGTGTACTAAGTACTTGAGAAAACAGAATGACTTTTCCCACGTACACTTTCATTTAATTAAGAGCACTCATGGGGAAGGTATTCAAATCGAATATCTCATAACCGCTTTCACTTACGAAAGTTTCCCAAGAACTCTTTCAAATTAACTAGTAAAAGTCCTCGTCGGTTAAATCACTGCAGCGTCATGTACATTCTTACCTCAGTGAAAGTTTCACAAAATGACCGGAAAATTTCTTGTGAAAAATAAGAAGTTCTTCCAAAAGACTTCTTGTCTTCTTGATAGGCTTCTTGTGCTCGGCGACAGCCAAACCGATCGAAGTTTTAAATGCCTCATCACCAAGAATGTAGACCAATATTACGCCTCCGAGAAAGGAAAGATATACAGCTTCAAACATGTGTGCCTTTTCTGAGAATCGAAGCCGCACCCATGGCAGCGGACACCACAAACCATTATACAGCAGTAGTTGGAGTAATATACAACCATAGAATTTTATTTCGGTTCAATTAATTATTTACAGGGGGGATTATAATAAGATCCATTTTCAAAAGCTTGTAAAGAAAGAACAATTGACCAAAATGTACATGAAGCAATGGAAATTTATCTGACGAAAGCAAAAAACAAGTTATACATTTTATCAACAAATGGCTCTGTACTTGTCATAATATGCTAATTAAAAAATGCGCACGAGGTATTAGACTGTAATTAAGCGCCACGTGTTAGACAAGACACTACATAATAGACCCATGTAATTTTTATACAAAAAAAATGCATAACTTTTTTTAATATAAAAAATACAAAACTTTCTTAGAAGTATTTAATTCAACTTTTAGGAGATTTCTAGCTAGCCTTCGCTAATTTGTTTCTCCAACGAAGCCAAACTGGCAACACTAGGCATTTTTGAACGTAACGTTTCTATTTCATAGTTTCGAATTTTGTACTTTGATTGTGGTGTTCTCGCTTCCTTTATAATTGATTCTAACTTCTACATTTTAATTTCAATTTATTCAATTTTATCTTACGTTGTGCAAGATACTGCTTAAGTGTTTATTTTATTCAAATTTGAGATTTTTCTTGGATGCTGTAGGACTTTGGATTGGATGTGATTATTAACTTTTCACTACCGGATTGCTATTTTCTCCTCTGAGTAATTTTCAAATTCATGTTCTCGGTTTATCTGTTATTTCTTTCATTTTTAAATTCTGTGAAAAGGTCTTATTTTATTGATTTACATTGAATCTTCTTTTGCATGGAGGAGGACTTCAGAATTTTCTTTGAACTGTTATATTTTACAAATATATAAAATAATAATTGTTATAGTTTAGAATAGTTGATTAGCTGATTTTGAAAACAGAAACTCAAAGGTTTCAAGTAGAAGGAGGATTGTAACTGACTCTAACGTATCCTCCTCTTCATAACGTTACATCAGATTCGACTGAATTCCTTTTCTTTATTTATTTGTCTTGTATTCTTTGAGGTTTTTATAATCTTCAGGTTTTAATTTCAAGTTTGTTTAATTCAGATTTGATATTTATTGGATTTTTTGGAAATTTTTTTAGTTTTGAATTTCACTTTTTGGGACTTTGTGTAAAATGTGTTCTAAATTTCTTACTTTTGCCTATATATAAATACTAAATTTCACAATTAATTCCTTTCATTTTCAGCTTCATTAATTTTAGTTCTTTAATTTACAATTTTTATTTACTTTTAGTACTTTGCATTTAAAAAAAAAACTAAATTCAGTGGCGTAGCAGTCCTAGTGGGCCATGGCCTGCAGTGCCCTTTTTCTGATTTCTTGACCATTTTAGGCCCCGGAGTGCGTCCGCATATGCCCTGAATAAGTGGTCAGCTTGTCGCACGACCCCCGGTGTTTAGGACCCAAGCGAACTTGATATTCATTTTATCGACCCACATAAGGGATGAAAGACTGAGTCAAACATGCCCAGCCCGGAGATCGAACCCCGGACCTGGCTTTGCATTTTTAATCACTTTTATTTTCTTTTGCTACTAAGCTTTCTGTTATTATTACTACTATTATTATAATGACCCATTAAAATAAGCCCTGAAAAAGAGGCATTGGAACATTTGCAAATTGTTATGTCTGTTGTGAGATAGATGAAGATCTCCTATTGGCTACATATCATGTTATCTGCTTTGATTGCTTTGACTGAGAGGAACTCAGATACGGAATGTCCTGTATAGACGAAACGCTGTCAGGAGATACGTCTGCGAGGGAGACTTGCTCGAAGATCTCGCGCAGACGTCTTATCCAAAAGCTTTCATCTTAAATACACTAAACACTAATTTGCATTCTGGTGAGGAATACAGAAAGACGACGTTAAAGTATGGATCGAAATCTTAATAAGTGGTTAGAGGATAATACACAATACAAAGGAATAAATGATTGGCAACTAAATAAACCCAATCATTTGCAGACAGGTGAAATTTCGAAGTATATTGTTATTAATAACATCGATATCCGTAACTGGATGACTCAACAAATATATATCTTGATTTCATATTGATGTTTGCGTTTTGTTAGGTGAAACACTACATGGTGGAAATTAATTGGCTTGTAATAGTTGACAATTAACTAATTATAGAATTTGCACAAGAATTATTAAAATTAAGAATTAAACAAGCTGAATCCAGTTTATTTTCATCAGGATTTTTTGGTTTTAAAGAAAGGCATCTGAATCTGTGTTGTTTCTTCAAATGCGACATTGTTTTAAAATCAGGAGCGTAATAATATTGAAATTTTCCCCTTAAAAAATTCTCATATCTGAAGTATAAAGTAAATAATATTTTCAGAAATTGATCACAAATCTTGTAAATGGTAGAGAAGAAACGTAAATTATTTCGTGCGGTATGGAACAATCTAACTCAAAATATTTTTGAATGCACATATGAAATCAACGGAGCTTCCTCCTTGTTTCAATGACAGTGCTGAAGTCTTCGAATAAACATTTACGAGGAGAGCAGATGGCTTGTTGGAAAAATTTCCTTTAATACAACGTATAGTCTTTACCTAACAGAAGTGACCACGAACGGCGGGCTCAATAGGGATTTATTTTTCCTCTTCACTTTTATCAGAAAACATTTGCTAGCATTCTGACTGAATAGCAAACTAGTAGAGTATTCTGTAGAATAATGATTCTAATACTATACTTCTTGAATCCTTCTAGATGGAAAGATAAATTACAATTAACTTGCCATAGGAATTACAATAAATCGAAAACCTACAATGAATTTAATGTATAAAATAGAAGTAAAAAACATAAATTTTAAAATCATATATTACTGTTTAGGAAACATTTTAATCTGCTTGTCTAAGTATGAAAGGCGAAACTTAATTATTGAGAATATTCTAATGTAACATTCCACTATATATGAATTGAAAATTTATGGAAATTTCGACTGTCACAAATTTCAGATCCCCCCTCACTTTATTTTTTCCTATTTTAATTTCCTTTTTTCAACTATTGTTTTGATTTTGGATTAGAGTTTTGCAACTCTGCACTTTACTTTTGTTTCTTAAAACGCTGTTTGCTTTTAGATACTATTTTCGCTATTTACTCGACTACTTTGTCAACGAAGAATAGAGTTTGAAAGTTTTTAAGGTTGGTTATTTATTATTGAGTTTTATGAATCATAATTAAATTTTGATGAAATGCAAATCATAGAATATTATTTATAGTGATTTTTGTGTTAAATGCTGTTTGAAATCTGATCGAGGCTTTAAAGCTTTCTGAAGCTAACTGTTCATGCTTCGGTTATTAGAAACTGTACAGGAATTATAGGATCTTATGTGTTGAATTTAATAAAATTACTTTTGAATTTACTGTTATTGAATACAAATCTTGTTCTAAAATGAAAGTATTTGTTACTTAATAAAATATTCTTCTCTTCATAAATCAACTATCCAATCACTGAATGCCAGTCATTTTAACAAGATACCAAAAGTAAATTTTAGTACCATTATTAATTCAGCTGCTGTTGAATTATATAACGAGATCAGCAAAATTAATTCCAAATCTTATACTGCTGAAATCATTGCTTTCATTGAACTTCCTTCGAATTTAACAAAATTCCTGATACGTAAAAGCAAGCCTTTGTTTAATTATTCCTAACAGCAAACATCTAGATTTAATTTTGATATGAAGCTAATTGCTGCTTTGCGTAAAATTTAGCTAATACAGATACGTTTCAACTAAAATAAAAGATAGTCACATTAAGACGAATGCCATAGACAAAATGAATTCTGAAGACCTTAAAAGAAAATTCAGAGTTCCTTTTTAAAGGTGTTAGTGGAATTTTGTATAATGAAGCTCGATGCAAAAGTCGGCAAAGCAGTTAATTTGTTGCTGTGTGCCATTTCTGCTTTTGGTTTCTTTCAGCGTGACTAATGCCAGAAGACATCCGTCTACACTAGACCATTGCGACGTGCTGTTAGTACCTAAAAGAATGCAATAATATAGTGCTAATAAGATTACTTACTCAGTTATAGGTAAGTATTTTAAACCTTTACAAATATTGATTTATTTTATTGTTTCTGCCGGAAATGAACTTTATTTTGCATACTCAAGGTGAACAGACTTCCTAAAGTTACGTAAAAGTTTCTGTTTTCTAAACTTGCAATAGTCTTTGCTCCAGCACTAAGGAATTGAATTCTTAACGGCTTGGTAGCGCGTTCAGATGCACGCAAATCAGAAATCGCTTCATTTTCTGTTTTTAAGAAACAAATGTAACTTCGCCTGCGGACGACCGATAAGACCGCTGGAGAATGGTATTTCGATTCGGGGTTCGAGTCAATTTGCATGGACTTTTCTATAGTTTTCCCCATGTGTAACTTGGATACCAGCCAGTTTTCCTAAAAACGTCTGGGGCATCCTTTCCTTTCCGTGTTGCGCCTAATGACGGATCACTTAATAAATAATTAAAAAAAGATATAGTTCCACGTAAAAAATGCGAGTTTAAATGTTCTAGTTATTTTTATGCCTTTTTTACTTATTAACACTAAAAAATGAAATATTTATTTATGAACACCGAAAAATGAAGCATTTACATCTGAGTGCACTGTTAAGCAGAAACGATGAGTATTAATTTTTCAATCTCCAGTTTGTAGACCAATCTTGTTGTCTACCAACATAATTTGTAAAGGGTATTCGTAAATTTTCAGCTACCAGAAATTTTCAAGTTCTTCTTACGTGCCCAATTGTTCTGCTTTCATTATTCGCATAGTTAATTTAGACTGCATTCAAATTTAGTTATTATAGTTATAAGAAATGACGAAGTGTGGCAAAGTTAGGATAGTGGTTTGAGTCTTCTGTATGAGAAAGCAGTTTACTATTGAAAATTTACGGTGAGCTTTTACTAGAAATATGAATTCCTGTTAAGAAGTGTAAATACACTAGTTTTCCCAAATTTAAGCGCGCCAAGGGTCATGAAGATGCAAGCATTCTGAAAGGGTTGAGGAGGCTCACTTAAGTATATTAGGAAGTTTTTATACCTTTAGTCCGATAGTTTTTTTTATAAGATTTATGTTCTCTATGGCTTAGGGATGGATTAGTAGTATTCTGGTCGATATTAAAAATATGTTTTTCTTTCCTGAATTAAAATCTAATTCTGTGTAAGAACAGAGATTTCCTGTTTTTGTTTTCTGATTCATCTAACTTTTCAGAATATCATAAAAGCAAAGGTATATCATAAAAGCAAACCTCTGACCGAAAACATGTTAATATAATCTGTAAAGTTTATTTATGAAAATGAATATATTTTTTAATTATTTAATAGCCATTAGCCTTACGCCACTGCAAGGACCAAAAGTGGTGGCCATTTCATTATGGAAACACATAATAGATGGCCACCGATGCCTCCTATGAAGGGACGAATAGTTCCCTGCCTTCTCCGGGATTCGAATCTGATCCCATCGTTACGGCAGTTAGGGTCTCTAACCACTGTACCAGCTGCGCGGCCTAATAATTAATATTTATGTAACACTAAATTTTCCCCAAACGACATTTATTCTGACTCAGTTCAAGAAACAAATGAGCACGAATCAAGCATTTTAGATTGCTTTAAAAGCTTTCCAACTATTATATTTGCAGACAATATACAAACTTTCCCAAAAGTTTAGCACGTGATCGTAAACTCTACGTAAAAGTTAAATGACATTAACGTTTTGATGGACTCAAAATTTCATATGAAAATAGATTATTTGATTATACATTCATGACCAAAATCGCATAGTGAACAAAATATATTTAGAAATATTTGTAATAATTTGCATATATAGCATCGTTTTCTGTGGTAGATTATCATTCTGACATGCAGGTCAGTGTGATAATTTAAAAATTCCAACTTACTCCATTACATTGCGACATTATTGGGCTTACTGTCTGTTCTTTCTAGATCCTCACACATTATATATCGAATTCTAAAGCAAATCATAAAAATCCCTGCATAAAAATTACAATTAATCATTCAGCTGCTTCCTAATTTACATGGCTTCCCTTCAAACGCGCTTCTCTTGCACTGACTTTTATTGGGATATAGGCTCGTAGTAGCTTGTCATACAATCCTTCCTCACTGCATGGTAGGGGCAAATTCCTTCCAATTTTTATAGTAACCGTTTTTCGTAGAATGTACGCGATTGATCATCATTTGCTAATGACGACTACATTTATCATCAGAAGATGGTACAAACTTTAGACTACTTAGAACAAATCACAGGATACCTAAGCGACTCCTTTGAAATAGTTTCCAAAAACAAAACAGTGTAATGTTCAACAGCAAAGAAAATATAGACATCTTCATTTAACGGATTTTCCGACAGCGCGCTAGATGCTAAAAATACTCAAATCGCCTTCTTCAAGTTATAATTGATCTTATCTGATCAAAAAAATAATTAGAATTTGGAAGCAGTTATATTAATCTACTCAAAATGTTTACAAAGGCAGCTCCTTCGATCAATACTTAATTTGCGTATTTGTGGAGAGTAAATCCTAAATATTCATGTTATATGATAGGAGGAGTTCCGCTTATATATCCCCTATGAGTTTCTTCCAACGAAATTAAGAGATTAATGCCTGCCTTTCGAAGTTCGGAATTTTCAGCCAGTGTTAACGTTTGCAAAATAGAATATAAAACCTAAAGGCAAGAATGTTATGCCGCTAAGCCTGAATTATATTTGAATTTGTAAAGTTTTGTACCTTACCTTATCTTAATTAAAATAGCTGTAATGTTTTTAATCTTACCTCCCAAGAAATTTTGTTAAAATATTAATGTTATTGTTTCACAACATGAATAGGAACAAAGAATCATGCTTTAGTTCTAGTATTGATTAAAATGATAGCGTTTCAACAAAAGTTATCAAATTCATTGCACCAACTGTTTATTAAAAGTTCTCTTGTTTAGATTACAATAAAACGAAAGTAAAATTTACTCTTAGAGGCCTGTATAAATTCAAGCTTAAGCAAACACAGAAAGGCACTACGATAGATCAACTAAATTACCCAAACAAGGGATTTACGTCAGACGACTCTCTCGTCCATTTAACTCACTTAGTACGTCAAAATAAATTTCATGCTCAACAGTTTTGGACAGTTTGGAACATTTTCCTTCTAACAATTCCTTAGATCTCGATCATCATAGTAGGGTTCTGCATAAATGTATGTTAATGATAAAGATATATTAAAGTTATCGGAAATTTTCCAATCCTGTATTTGCCTTACAGGAAAGTTCTGTTTGCTCAGTTCAGTACCCCATTTCTTAAATAATACAACCGTTTTCCTCAGGTCTGAGGTGGTTATCCCTCGTATGTTTTTACTGTAACTGTGGCTTAATAGATAACCGAAAGTGAGGGTTTTGTTCTTGAATCTTAAATATATGAACAGAGTACAAAACATTAGATATTTATACTAAAAACTAAAGTATTAACGAAGTCAGGAAGTTTGGAAAACTTTGTGACGTACAATTTTATCAACATTCACCATCCAAATACCAAGAATAACATCAGACTTTATGGATGAATGTGGTGGTTCCAGCCGTTCTTGAACATTTTGCAAGCAGAGAACTCGAAATTTCTGTAAACGAATGTAAGGCAAAATTATATATACATAGCTTAAGAGAAACATTCTATAATTTTTGCATAATTGCATAAAATCACTAACATCTGTACAAATTAAAGAATGAATTTTAAGCAATTCTGATGTACTGTTTTAATTGTAAGAGGAAATGAGTTTTACTTCCTCATTTCCAAGTAAGGTTAGGAAAAAATTAAAGACTTGATTTTATAATGTAGAAATTTAATTGGCTATCCCAGATTTCTTATCTCAGTATCACAACGAAATTTGCAGACTTTCTCTCAAACATACAATTTTATTCGCCTCGCAGATGAAATTTTCCGACTGCAGCGCCACAAGTTTGCATACGGCAGCTTTACTCAGCAACTCTTACTTGACAACATATTCAAATTTTATGTGGATTATCTCATTTTCGAATGAGTTATCGCGATTTTCATGATTTTTTCTTAATTCTTGGAAACCAGTATAATTTTTGCTAGTAATTCTGCTGGCAAAAGGCTAATTCCAAAGAGTCACTGCCGAAGCTCTTTTTCTTAAACTTTCAAAACTATTCTTATATGCACATATTTCATTCCCATCTTGGCTTGTAGCTGATGAAAAGGATGCCATAATTAAAACAATAATATAACTTATTAATTAACCTAAATCTTACAACAACTTGTAAATGTTGTCTAAAAGTATTTTTTTCGTCATGTTTATTGTTTCCTTTAGATGATTGACAATGCTTTCTTTTTTTTTCAGATGTCAAGCTCCTGCAGCGATAGAGTGATTTGCCTGGAATCCTGATTCTTATCTTCTTATCACGTAATAACACCCTGTTGAACATTATTTAACAGCGCTAAACAGAGATCCCAAGTTATTGAAGAGTTGACGAAGATATTATAATGGCCTTTCCAAAAACTGTAGAGCCATAATTTGAAATGGCTGTGTCACTCTTATGTAATTTTTTCGTAAAATGTCTCATAGAATACGAAGCATCATAACTTGGTATCATACAATGATAAGCTAGGTGTTTAAATTATAAAACAGAAGTACAAAACAAAGTAACAAAAATAAAATTCAAAATTTTCTGTTTCGCACCAACTAATGAATTTTAAAGAATATTTTAAAAAATTCTAGACGAATTGAGCCTCAAGGCAATAGTTAACTCTAATACAGTTAATATTATGACCTTAACGTATTGAACGCAATAGATACCTTCAAACATTAAATTTTGAAAATTTTTCAATTTATTTTACAAAAGATAACACATTTGGCAATTGAGAACTAAAAAAATACTAATTTAAAGATAGACGTTTTATGGAAAACATTTCTGCCAATATTTTTACTATTAAAAATATTTTGAAATTTAAACAAAGACTGCAGGAATTAATGGACCTGCAAGATGTATCTCGGTTATGCAGGTTAAATTTGTATATCAGATGCATCATTAATGTTACTATTTTATTTATTTCAGAGCAGTTTTTCATTTTTGTTAGCGTGTACGTAAGAAATTTTCCAAAGATTTAAAAAATGGAAAGTAGGAAAATATAGTCAAAAAATTACCAGACTATTTTTCACATATCGAAACTTCATTTACATTTTCCGTATGTTTATTTACAGAAGGTACTGAAGAATCAATTCACCGGTTTCAAAAATAAAATTTTTATTACGGTTCAAAACTATAGTCATTAATACCGTATTGAAGTTTTTTTGTGGTTATCCCTTTCTGATGAATACAAAAATAGAAACACTTTGCCTGGTTCTTTCGTGTTTACTTTCGAACAATTTATCCAGAAGCGCTCATCTGATTCCCCCTTTCTTGTCCTCTTTAAAACATTTATGCGTATCTACTTAGTCGAAAACAGCCATACATTTTCTAAAACCTTACTAACGACGAAAACTACATCCGATTTCTACTCATTAGACTCTTTTAAAGAGCTCAAATGGGCATGCACACTACATTAGTGGCCCTTTTCATTGCTAAAAGGAAAGGAGACATGGCAATAATAGCAAGTCAAAGAAATGAGGACTCTACAATTTGCTGAAGCTATTCACAGAAAGACATTGCGGTTCTCTGTAGATATTAATGAGGCAGAAGAGCACGCGTATTTACCTCGGCATAGACTGCCAATCATATGTTCGCTTCCTGACGCAAATTATTTCACTTATTACAGACTTGGAGTTCAGGGAACCTCATTCTAAAGACAAAATAGGAAAAGAGAAAAGGCTTAGCTGTCAATTCATATAAAAAGAGTCCCCTTCAACTTCGATTCAGGGAACCACCCACATAATTTATTCACCAAAAGGGCGCGCCCGAAAGAATTACTTTTATCACACAACAGGGTGGTTAATTGTGAGACAATGAAAGAGGAGTGGTTATCAACAAGGGAGAGTATTTTCTAGGCTGTTTAGGAAAGTTTATTCCATCGATGTGTGTAAGCAAGGAGACCAATGGACGAGATAAAAGGCTGTGATTGTACATGTATGGATTTTCAAGTCTCCTTCAGTTTCTCGAAATTCTGCCTTGCGTGTAACTTATTCATGTTAAATTGTTTTCGGAATGACATTCATCATTTAAATAAATTATGCTTTAATAGAGGGAAATGGAATAACGCATAAGTCTATTTATCCAATGAAATGAAGAGCAGTAGCAATTTGAATAAATGGAAATCCGTATGAAACAGAAGACTGTAGACATTTCGGGTTACAAATAAAGAATACCAGATAGTTGCGCTAATTTATGTCGTACATTACTGCTTAAGGCACTGCTGAGTTTTATGTCGAATGAAACACAAGAACATTATTTCACACTTGCCCATCATTTTCTATGTAATAATTATGTTCGAATGTTACAACATATGAAAATCTGTATTTTTATAGCTCATGATAATCTGAATAGTTTAAAAGGCACTGATATTTAAATGATAGAAAGTAAAAGAAAGTTAATCAGTTTAAATAAATCTTTCTGAGCATTTTTAAAATTGTCTTTTTTCTTACGTTTCTTGTTTTAGCCAAAATGTTAGCAATATTTTAATGTCTTTGCATATGCATGTATGCAAACAAATACAATATCAGTTGTAAATAGTTCATCTGTGTGAGAAATCTAAACCTTGAAATATGGTAATCACAAAAATGATGTCTTCATAATATATCATAAACAATTACATTTTTACTCTTACGCTTTGATAATTCTAGTTTTCGTTTGCAAGAGGAGAGGAATATGATTGGTGTTCATTAATTGATAAAGGCGATGTTAGTAAATGCTAGCTGTCTCATAATAGTTATTGTGGACAACTTTTCCTTCGGAAATTTTATGTACGTTTATGTTACATATTAAGAAAATTATAAAAATCTCATGCAATCTACCGTATGGGAAACTGAATCTGGAATGAACTACTAGTTTCTGCATTCTCGAGCATTTTCCATCAGTTTAAAGCATAAAATATAAATATAAATCATGAATAATTTAATAGTAAACTATGCTATCAAAAAAGTATTTTTCATTTTTCTGCTTAGAATATTCTAAGCTAATGTCTAGTATTTGTATTAAGTAATTTTAGTAACATATCATTGCCGAATTTAATAAAAAATTAGACTTTTATTACTTTATTAGGTAATTGAAAAAAAATTGACAACACCTGTATGTGATGCTGATGTTTTGAAAACATCTGAAGTGTGATAAATGTTTAGGTTCTGCATCAGAATAGCAAGAAACTAGATGAAAACACAGAACAGCTGTTAAGCTAGTACAAGTAACTACTAGCTGCTCTGTTTATATCTCACAAACACACTTGAATTTTCATTTTGTTCTTCGTAATTATATGTGACAAATATGTTTTATTGTTCGTAACGTACGATACCTTCCTGTGGTGTATTTACCATTCGAACTAACTTTTTTCTTTTCTTTATTTCTATATTTGATTATTTTTAGAGAAACTTGAGTCAGAGAATATGTAGATTAAGCAGGCAAATAATCAAAGCAGGAAAAGTGGTTTAAATTTTAATTGTTGTTAGAGTTCGTTAAAAGTAGGCATACTTCAATGTTTATATATTTTACAAAACAGCATAGCAAATTTCAAATCGAAGACATATCGATTTAGTTCGTAGAAGGGAATTGATGGTAATTTAAGTACAGAGTTTCCGAAGATCTAATTTGAAAGGAAAGCTAGCAACTTACGTCTTTAAGATGAACTCTTGAATGAAAATATAAGATATTTGCTGCTATAAACAAGTATCTATACTATAAAACAGTTTAAAATGCACTGCAGGTACCAATCTATGCTTTTCTGCAGCATAAGATAGCGATGCTGAGGAAGAAAGTCAAATTCGGAGACATTAAACGTTAACTGAGAAATTTAAAAAAGTAACTTGAAACATGTTATTTAATATTAACGGCTCTAGACTGTAAAGTTTTGAGAACACGTTTAATAATTTAACTCCTAACTGTCACAATATTTCATCAGATTACAGTAATACGTATCTTATACGTAATACGTAAAATACGTAATGCATATAAGATGTAGTGGTAGAGTATAATATGAGCAGACGTAAAGATATTTTCAACTTTTCCCGTAAGCATTGAGCAAATGATGTAGATATCTGCCATTCAGCACTTCATAGATGTCAGCGTGAATTCTTTAGGAATTTGAATTTATCAAGCAATTAAAAATTGTGCATTCTTTAGAGTTCTGAAACATCACATTTTGTTAACATTTGATTCTTTTGGTGTTCGATGGTGCAGGTTTTGAGCGACACTTAACATCACATCTAAACAGTGTTACCCTCCTTCCTATAATGTACGTTAAGTCTGTTTTCAGATTTCTGATAATGTGATCAACTTGAAGATTGAGTATGCACAGATGGTGCTTCGCTATTGTGTCACGGTCTGCAGATTGGGTTCTGCGAGTCAGACCTCCCCCCGAGTTCAAATATACATAATATAAAGTCAAAATATAAATTCGGGAATAAAATCATAAAACACTCACATTAGTTCACTAGAATTTAATAATTAAAAAATAAAGATAAATTAGTAATAGATTTGTTTTAAAACTTCAGATGTGGTCATCATATGTCAAAGAAAATAACGTGTAGTACTTTGCAAAACTAAACAATTTTCCAATTTCTAATGGAAAATGAATTGAATTTAGACGACATTGTTAAATTTCTTTAACAAACCACATTTTTTTAATTGAAACAGAAGTTAAGAGGTTATTTCTTAGAAGAAAAATCTAAATATGATTGCATAAAATATCCTTTCAAATACTACGGTGAATTAGAAGGCTTGCCAATGAAAGAAGGGGATCAACTTATCGAAAACGTTACTCAGCTTGACGTTAAATAACCAGAAGTTTCTCACACAGTTACAAGCATTTTAACGCTATTCAGAGGAACGTATTTAAGGGGAAATTCTTCCTCAATCTCTGTGATAACAAAAACAAAATGTAGAAACAGATTAAATGCAGGAAATGAAATGCGACTGCAGATAACATGAGCAGGTCTAAATTAAACAGTCTGTGTAAAAACACGCAAACACAAACACATCTCTGTCACTAAATATAATGCAACGGTAGCTGACACTTGGAGCACGAGTTAATGCTATTAATAAGTAAATTACATTAATTTTATGTTAGAATTTTTTAATAAAAATACTATACTTTTCTTTAATTGTCTTTACATAAAGTACCTATATTATAGTTACCTACTTTAAATGTTATTTTCAGATATATTTTTCTAAGGGTGGAATGGGGTTCTCCGAACAAAACCTTAAACTCTGAAGGTTCCATGAGTTGAAAAAGTTTGAAAAACATTTGTCTAGGATGTCGAACTCAATTCTGAGTCTCATAGTATCCATGTCTCGTAGTGTCTGTGTGGTGGTGTTGAGAATATTTTAGTAAAATAGTGGTATACCCAAGGTTGGGTTCCGGTCTATACCGTTTCATGGACAGCTGTCCAGTAAAATGAAAAGTAACAGAGAGTCTCTTGTCCAAATTTTAACACTGTTTATTAATTACTTGATTCTAGACTGCGTTGTATGGTGATCATTGGAGATCCAGTACTGTGCACGCCTTCCTCTTATTGCAGGCACCCCAAAACGGTATATCCTAGCTCCGAATGCAATTGCACAGTTTTCGTGACAGCGTCCAAGATCTCTCTAAAGGCGAGTCAAACCAAACGAGTCCTGCAAGTCTGAGGCCCAAGTTTCAATGGGTTCCAGCCCATATGGAGATTAAAGGAAATGAAGCAAAGGATATTATTGCGAAAGGCGCAGCCAATGAACCCCACGTGAGTAGCATTGGTGTGCCTCTTCCGCACTCATATTTGAAAACTACACTCAAATGTGAACTAATGAAGCAGTGGCAAAACTACTGGGAGACAAGCACCACAGGCAGAAGACTGTATGATTTCCAACCAGAAGTTAACCAGAATTTAAATAGCAGCTCCTCGCACCTCACAGAGGATCTGACAAGGCATGGCCCATGTATGTCATATCTTCACAGATTTCGCCTAAGAAACAGTGACCAATGTATTTGTGAGAGTACTGATGATCCAGATCACTATCTGTTTGATTAACCCGCACACAGCGAATTGGCATTTAAAAAGATTAGCTGCAATCAGTATGCCGGCATGGTTCAAGAACACAATTAAGAATAAATATGCGCTCAGCCGCATTAGAGACTGCGCTACCATTGTTAAAAGCATTGCTGACAGCCTGGAGTGACTTCTTTCCTTGGACACCGTGCCGTCAGCAGACCGTTCTGTACATATATTAATTTACTAAATGTCTTGCTTATTATTATTTTTATAATTTTCCTTGTTTTATTTTCAATTATGTTTAATTTTATGATTAATCCACAACTCTTTTAACATATCCCACAATTTGTAATGTATTTGTTCATCTTTACATCTGTACCTGATTATATAGCATATCCTTAATGTAACTGTATGCCTACCAAGTACCATAACAGTGTATGCCTAACATGTACAATGTATTTGTTCATCTTTGCATCTGTACCTTATTATATAGCATATCTTTATTATAACTGTATGTCTAACATGTACCATATTAGTATATACCCAACATGTACCGTAACTGTATAACTGTATGTCTAACATGTACCATATTAGTATATACCCAACATGTGCCGTAACTGTATAACTGTCTGCCTAACATATACCATAATAAGTGTTCCCCTTAGTTTCAGCAGTTCCCATTATGCACCTTCTTTCCATGTTCTGATCCTTATTTCAATGTTCCTCGTTTAGCGTAGTCAATTGCAGAAGGACACACTACTAAGCTCTTTATATATATATATATATATATATATATATATATATATATATATATATGTATATTTAAATTCTATCGACGGGATCCAACAGGCTGAAAAGCACCTAACCCAGTGGGCCAACTGTTCCGTCGATGGCGAAAAGGTTGAAAGAAAGGATTCCAAGGAAATAATTTCGTTTTTGTTTGTTTAGCAAAGTTTACGTTGTTTCTTAATAATCCTTAGCAACGCAACAATACATCATAAACATCGAAGAAGGAACTAGTTTAATGCAGACGTAATTTGCTAGTGTCCGTCACAGTCTGCAGCAATCATATCCAAGATAATGTAATAGCTTTAATTTTCACAACAGAAATTCAAACTGAAAAATCACCATCACGGAGGTTTTCAATTTCCAGGTGAAATTCCAGAACGAATTCCTTTTATGGAACAAATAGATGCCGCGGTATAATAATTCAATAGCGGAGTACTTTGAAAGATATAGAGACTAGATTTACTACGAGGTAAGCTGTCAACATTTGGTTGGGCATGTTTGGTTCTGATTTCAATTGCTTGTGATCATTGTATTAGTCATATCAAATGTAGTATAAATGAAGTTCTATGAAATGTATTCACATTATTTACGTATTGATTTATATTTTCATTTCTGATAATTTTGGCAAACTATAGAAAAACTGTATGATTGCATAAAATGCAGAAACAGATTAAATGCAGGATATGAAATGCGACTGCAGATAACATGAACAGAGCTAGACTGGACAGTCTTTGCAAAAACATGCAAACATGGAGTTCCACGACAAAAACTTTAAATTCTAAAGGTTCCGTGAGTTGAAAAAGTTTGAAAACCATTGGTCTAGGATGTCGAACTCAATTCTGAGTGTCATAGTATCCATGTCTCGTAGCGTCTGTGTGGTGGTGTTGAGAATATTTTAGTAAAACAGTTGACTTACCCAAGGTTGGGTTCTGGTCTAGAACGTTTCATGGATAGCTGTCCAGTAAAATAAAAAATAACAGAGAGTCCCTTGTCCAAAGTTTAACACGGTTTATTAATTACCTGATTCTAGACTGCGCTCCATGGTGATCATTCGAGATCTAGTACTGTGCACGCCTTCCCCTTATTGCAGGCACCCCAAAACGGCATATCCTAGCTCTAAATGCAATTACACAGTTTTCGTGACAGCGTCCAGGATCTCTTTAAAGGTGAGTGAGGACAAAGAATCAAACATACTCCAGAAGAAAAAGGAACAGATCCGTATTATTTAATGTGGTGTATAATACAGAAGCTATCACCACAACTTCAGGTTGCGGAAAGTAGGCATCTAAATGCTCGAAAAAAGACAGCAGCAGAAGAAGGCACAAATCTCCAGCAGCAACGCCCCCGAAAAAACTTCTAAGATTCGAAAAATTGAATTATCGCGCGAAGCACGACATTACTAGTACAAACGTACAAAGCAAAAGGCGAAATGACTCGTGATCTGCTTCCACCTAACACTAAGTTAACACCAAAAAGCGCGGAGATTCAGAAAATTCCTACTGTTTATAAGGTAGTATCGTTAAACCAATAGCTAAGCAACTCAGCCAATGAAAATATTCCACAGCGTAAAGAACAACAACTAATAGTATTTCTCTCACTTAATAGACAAACTGGAGTGAAATCAGTTCTTGGCTGATGAAAATTATTTAATCATGTTACAACAAACCTGTTGAAGAAAACGTTGTTGCCAAACGAAACAGATGAAATCCCTGGTATTTTTTCAGATGATTGTAAATACTTAAAGTCTTAAATTTAATGTAATCTCGTCACACTGAGATCATTTTAGAGATCGAAAATGAATTTCTACAAATATAGCCCTGTAGTGAGTCTGCATTATCATGTTCTTTTTGGCTACATAAACTCTATTAGATTCTACAAAGTGACCTGGAAACCCTCTTTTATTATTTAACTCTGAATAAAAAGGCACATACTTCGTGCTTACAATAACACCGACAATTTGCGGTGGAACTTAAGAATCGTTATAGAGTAAATTTAATGCTTATAAAAAGCTTTAAATTATTTAAAGCTTTAAAGTTCATTCCTGGATATTAAACTGATATAATGAGGAATAAAATTTCTTTCCAACGTATTCAATGAAAATTATTGTGATGATGCAGATTCTTAAAAGTACGACTGTCTGCATGTGTAAAACGTGACATGTAATCTTGAAATATTCACAGGTAAATCCTAAACGTTCAGAAACATGATTGAAGCCTGCCGAATGTGATGTTTCAATATCAAACTTTCTAAAAGTATTACATCTAATTAATGTGATTTTAGAAGTTTAAGAACTGATTTGTCTTTAATAGTCTGTTGATATGTTTTCTGACAAAACGGTCTTTTAACTATTACGTTTACGATTTTTTGTTTATAACAATTTTTTATAATTGCTTCGACTAAAAATGATTAAAAAATGTTCAAAATATGATTTGGTTAAAAATAACCTGATGTTTTAATTTTCGTTCTGTGACATTTTTATTCTCGATACTAACAGAAATTTAAATAACTGAAAACCTTTCACGAGAGAGAGAGAAAAAAGTTTACCTTATCTAACTGTATTATAAAATTTTATTAGTGCATAAATTAAGCAAGCAACAGATAAATTACATAAAGGTTGCATTATAAAGTCACGTACTTCAAACTGTTGCAAATATAACAATAAAGTAATTCTTGTCTTGATAATAAATAGCATGTAAATGGTTCTGCTTGAATACACAGCTTCTCATTTTATTTTAAAGAAGAAAAATAAATAACCATTGCGGATATATGTATATATATATATTTGTTAGTAAAACGTATATAGAATATTATATATATATATATAATATTCTATATACGTTTTACTAACAAATGTAAATTTTTAGAACATTCACTTTTTCTTAACTTCATAGATATGCTTAGTTTAAATTTAATTTTACTCTAGTGATTTTGAAAGTTTATTAAAGGCAATTTAGCTCGCAATATTACTTACTTAGATACAGTTACATATTAACACTTTACTACATATTAAAACTGATTGCAAAATACAGACCATTCTGAGGAAACCAAAATAATAATTGTCTAGTCGTCTGGTAGAAATACGATAGCTTAGCCTTGCAGTTTTTAGTCACAAAACTTTTAAAAAACGTTTATATTATTGATCTCATAGCATCTTACAAAAGGAACTACGGATTTATATTAGATAGTATTAACTGAGCAAATTAGTTTAAATATATCTTAACGTATAAATAAATAACTTTTGTTTATGTTTGTTAGCTTCATTCCTGTTTCGAAATACACTGAGTTTTTTGTGTGAAATAAATGCTAAACATGTATACAATTTTGCGAATTATTTAAAAACATACATCTCATTTTTGTTTGAAAACTCTTTTATAATAAATATGATTTTTGTTACATATGGTACATCACCCACAATGATTTATTGTTATAAATCAGTATTAGGTATTCGCATTTTGTATAAAGCTGTAATTTTTGTAACTATCCCTTCTTTTATAGTACGTGCTTAAATCATTTCTAAATTTCTTTTATAAACGAATTATGGCACTGTAAATATCCGACGGGATGATTTCAGCTTTCCTATTCAACATTTTCAATAATAGCAGTATGTATTAAGCATATCCGTCTAGGGGCATGTTCCCTTTGTTGAATTAATATGCTCCGAAATCTGTATTTCAAACCGAAAGCAATAGCTAGCAATCATTAAGGCCATATTCGTGTCGGATATATCATATGTATCGTTAAGGACGTCCTTGTTAAAATGGAAGTCATATTCTTCAGCCATTATGAAGGCGGGAAACCATAAAACTTCAGAAAGCGCCTTTCGTAATGAATTGTCACACATGTTCAGCTAGTTAAGATGCCAAATTATTAGCGTCGTAAATAAAAAAAACACCGACTGATGTTAGTCTGAAAAGTCATTCTGAATAATAATTTTGTTATTAGTTGTAAGGATAAAAAACGTGCATACCCATAAATCTAAAATTAAAAATTATGCACTCAAAAAAGTATTTTCTTGCGTTTCGTTAAAATCTTGCTATAACAACGCATTTGAAATGCTTCAGACGTAACAGAATCAAATGCTAAAATGAAACTTAGTAGTTGAAGGAAACATTTTGAAATAACCTAAGAGTACTCTTTTCTAGTAGTTTCTTTCATTAAAATATTATGGAAAGAATTAGATTATTTATTTGATATCAGAGCTGGAGTTGTACATTGATAAAACACTAAACTACCAAATTTTTATTCTAGAAGTCTTTCATTAATCTTAATGCGCTTTGACCGTAACGTATATTAAATGCGAAACTTTACCATTTGATTTTCGTATTTTAAGCACAGATTGAATAACAATTCGCTTTGGAGTTTTAGAATGCCAATACGCTGTACCGGGGTCTGATAAGATAATTTATTAATGCAAGATAAAGATAAATAGCACGTGATTATACAGAGATTTACGAATCCTCAATATGTTCACACAACGTGCTTTGAAAAATATCCATCTTGCAAATTATATCAGTCCACATTTTGCAGCTGAGTCAACTCAGTGATAGCTTGTAAGATACTTTTACATTATGATGACATTTGTAGAGATATTAGGTATTTTCTTGAAAGTAGGAGATGTGAAAAATAAGCATACACTCGCCGGCACTCGAACCACGGACCTCTCGAATAGGCGTTGAGTTTGCTGACCACTACACCACGAAGTCTTGCTAAGAAGGTGGGAGAAATACCTTATAAGTTCTATTAAATCCGTGGAGAGAAGGAAATTAAAAGCGCGTGTTCTGCAATGCAGAAGTATTTATTCTATGTAAGGCAAGAAATTCTATAGATTTAGTTCGGTGATCGATGTAAACAGTGCCTTACTTGTGGATTACAAGCAATGGAATATTTAAAAATGCCATCTCTTCTATTAATAATAGTCACTTCACTATTATTTTCATTCTTTATAGAGGACATATGGATGCGTATGGTGGTAAACAGATTCACTGCCTTCCTTTTTTTATAGCTTGAACCACAGGAACATTTATTTGTGCCTAAAAAGAATTTTTAAGTAAGCCCTTGTATCTTGATGGTTTGACTTGAAATAGTATCAAAATAAGGAAGTACACAGACTAGTATTTAAATCGATATGACTAGTTTGACATGAGGAACTACCTTTAAATTTGTCAGATGATTGCTCATTTCGAAAAAGCTTATCACCTTCACTCGTTAAGATCATTATGATATTTTATTTTAGTTTGCGATTTAACTAATCTTTTAAAGAAGAAAAATAACGCTTAAAAAAGGAAATGAAAATAATGGCACGGGTAAAAAATAGAAAACGGAAATTAAGGCATTATTATTTTTCAGTAGGAAAAACATGATTCGAAATGTCACCGAGCTGGAAGAGAACTTCCTTATGACAACCAAAATCACGAATATAATGACATGAACCATAAGCACATAACTATTTTAGCTTACTAGCTCCTTCGTACCGTTAATTGGAAGATAAAGATAAAACTTTCTATCTAGTATTAGTAGAGTCTATCCAACAATGGAAGTAAAAGGACAGCACTTGAGTCATTGTTGGACGTTCAGCATGGCACCATCATTAGCCGAGAGGTTAAGGCCGCTGTGTGCTGGTAGCTTAGCCCAGATTCAAACTCAAGAGAACGGATGAACTGCATGAATGTGTTTCGTGGCTTTCACTATTTGTAACATTACTATGGGGGCAGTTCCTCTTAGAACATTCCCGAAGAAAATCTTCCTCCCCTTTAGGCACATACTCTTTAGATACTTTGCCCTATATATCACAGTAACATAACAAACCATCATTACGGGCTTCTTTCCGCATTATATAATAGAATCTTTCT
>KK117174.1:424852-454539 GCA_000611955.2 Stegodyphus mimosarum
TTTTTGGGAAAAAAGATTTGTTTATTCACTTTCAAGGAGCTCTCTTAGTGTAGCTCAGATTTCAACTGACATAAATTATTAAGTTATGAACATATTTGATGTTGACATAAGCTATCAACAAACAAGTCGCTCAAAACTTATCCTCAGAAAAGATGTTTTACAGCCTACAGTTTCTTGAATCACATGTTACTGCGGTCACTTGATTAAATTACGTAACATATACAAAGTAATTACAGTTAAAAGGTTCCTTTTCAGAGTTAGTTGCAGCTCATTCTAATTAATTTACATAAACTTAACAAGTTTTTGTAATACGAGTTATTTAGATAACGGAGAACAGTAGTACGAAGAAATAAAAATAAATCAACAAAACGTATTAAAAAAAACTATATTTCTTTGAACATGCGTAATCCCAAGGCAAAATAAAACCAAACTATGTTACAGCATGTGCTGAATATCTACACTGTAAGCATCTGCGACGTACTGGAAACGTAGGCCAGTGGAATCAGGTGTCGCAAGAAGATACTCTCGAGGAATATAAAGAACTTGTTCCACTATACTGAATATCAGTTCAAGCGAGTCCCCGATAAATATGTTTTAAGAATTCTCGCAACTTATAACCGTGTAACCGAACTGAAGACTGAAGAAATAGGATATGGATTGAAATTTTCCGGAAGCAGACATGGTTCCTAAACACGCTTTGTAATTTCTCGCCAAAGTTGACACAAATCATTTTCTTTCCACGACTTGTTGGCCAGAGAATTTCAACAAATGTTTGAGACAGTATTTTTTCTTTTAAATGGAATAAAATATTTTTGTGAGCCAGATGTTTCAATGGTATGCCTTTCAAAATTTCTATGGGTGTATTGCACGTTTCCTCAAAAGCCATTACTGCAACATAAGCATTTCTTCAAAAAAAGTGTGTTTATTTAAGAGTACGCAAAAAAATTAATTAAGACAGCAAATCCACGATGAATGTGTAACCACATTTTTAGTAGACTAACAACTATTGCATAATAAGAATTTTTTATTTATTTGTATAAAATATCCAAGTATAAAATTACATATCCTCTGAGAAAATCTAAGATTACAAATCTTCTAAGAAAACTGTTTGCTCTGTGCATGCTAATTTTTGTTTCCTTGTATGAAGTAAAAAGGAAGTATTGTAATCGCGAAAAATTTCGGCTTCAAAGTTCAACCAAAATATCCATTTCAACCGCTCTCGTAGACATTTGAACGATGTTTTTGAGTGACATCTCTACGTACGGACAGAATAAAGTTCAGTTTTTGTCAAAAAGGATTGTAAATTGGATTTAAAATGGATTTAAAAGAGATTTTTTTCGTGACGTCTGTATTTACTTACGTACGTATATATGTTTCTCGCATAACTCAAAACGAGTAGCCGTAGAGCGATGAAATTTTGTGAGACTGCTATAATATGTAAGTTTGCACCTCCTTTTTTGTTGCAATCATATATAAATTTATATTTCCACTCTGCTGCCTGTCTCGGTGAGTTTAATTTTTTGTTCTTATTATGTTGATAAATTGTGCATTTTTTGCTTTAAAGTCATTATGTGGTTTCCGGGTAAACCTTTTATGCCTTTTCTCAATCTGAATGCAATAGTTGTTGAATTATCAACAATTTTAAAGGGTCGAGTTAAGCCTAACGAACTTCCATTTGTTTACATTCGAAACTCAGTAGAATAGTGAATTAAGTCAGTTTCTTCGCTTTCAATGTCTTTCTGGCGAGTGGGATCAAAATTAAACTTTCAGTTTTTTTCCACTGAAAAATCTGCTTTCTTGCCTGCTACCCGAATTGCTTGTTTTTGCGTAGTAGCTCTAATTTTAATTGTAAAAATTGTTTTTTTAACTGTTGTAAATGTATCTGGTGTTTCATGTTTTTTCTGTATTTTGCGGTTTTAATGAAGATGTTTTGAGTTTTTATATATTTTTGCTCTGCTGAGAACTGAGACCTGAATTAATTGAATAAGAAATATATCGCTAACGAAATTCGAGGAAATAACTTTAAATGAAATGCGACAAAAAATGTGTATAATTTAATAGGCCATACAAGGAAGTCATGTGGTGTCCACATCAGATTTTCTTAAATGATGTCGAAGTATTTTCAACTCATCCCTGATAACACGAAGTGTTAAAAAATGGTTTGTTTGTAAGTTAATCAATAAAATGATAAAAACTCAAACTTTACGGCGAGGAAAAGAGTGCTCAAGTGTACATTTGGTAGTCTAACACTGTGTAGATCCTCTTCAAACTCGCCGGTGTTTAATTTTACCCACTTAAGCCACAGTATCGAATATCCAACAGACTACAGGATGTTTAACTTCGGAGACAAGAGCATTATCAGGAACTGCCACGCTGAGGAATAAGAAAAGACCAAGGAAAAAAGGTTCAAGGAAGAAAGGACGCGATTACTCTTTTTTAATTCTATAGAAGGAGTATGTAGTCTCAATATTTATGTGAACACAAGGAAATTATCTACTACTTAAAGAGTAACTAAAAAATAGACATGAATTTCAGTAAACAATATTGCATATTTTTCTTGGTTATGTAACCATAAATAATGCAGTAAATTATGATTTGAAAAGCAGTTTTTAAGATTTCCCTTATGTTAATTCTCTTAGCGTTTATTCAATCTAAAAGCAAGTTTAAGCGAGTGTCATGGATAGTAAAATTCGTATTTTGTAATCAATATTTAAAACTGCTTTAACATTTATATTGATTACATAATTATTATCGATATTTAAGCAGTATGATCAAATTAGTAACTTTTTAAAATTTCCATTTCCCCATTTTGCATATTTTTTCGTTATTTCATGCACATGTTTGCACTAAATATGTAATATATCACTTGTGCAATGTCCAATTATAGCTATAACTTACAATATAATAATTTAAACTTCATTAAATGTCAGAACACTAAACTCCTCGGTTATTCAGAGTTTTGACAACGGCAATGTTTAATATCTATTTTTACTTCAGTTTCACGAAAGAAATTATTGTTCGCTTATTGTATCACACATGCGATTACTAATTCCTTCAAAGCTGTTTTTTTAAGTCTGTTTATTTTTTTAACTGTACGATGTCTGCTTCTAATAACCAGTTGCTTAAGATGTCTAAATAAGATAAATCAAAAGGAAAATTTCTAAACGATAAACTCAATATATTTAATTTAGATATTCGTTTTCTTCAAACAAAAAATGTATGAGTTTTTAGCAAAACTAAAAGTTTTTTGACGAACTCACATCAATTACACTGTATTATTTGTTATGTAGTACTATTTCACTTAGCTCTTTGCCAGTTTTAGCAAATTCTTAACGGAATATGAATATCTTTACGTCAGAATACCATTTTAATATACTAGCAACTACACTGGTGTGCAAAAATTAAAGACGAGACGGTTTTTTCAATATAACTTTGTACAAAAGCTTTCCAAATCAACACATTTAATATCGTAAGATCCCCAATACGTAAGGACATGAGTAATGTGAGCAACACTTACTAAAAGAGAAATCAGACGAATGAAAAGAAGCTTTATTGAAAAAGTAGCATGGAGCGCAAAGCGACTGAAGGCCGAAACATCCCTGTGATGGGTGTCCAGTGAGAAACATCCGGTCTTTAATAGAGGATATGATCTCCCCTGACTGCTAAGCAGGTTTCACATCATTTGTGCATGCTGGATATGTGGTTGTTAATGAGCTGTTGAGACACTGTTGCTCGTTCCTCTTGTAGCACCAATCGCAGTTTCGGAATCGTTACTGGCGATAAGTTACGTGCTACCACGGGTCTCCCTAGTAAGTTCCGTACATGCTTGACGGGATTTAGATCCAGAGACCTTGCCGACTAATCCATGTGTTCAATATCCTCACTCTCCAACAGCTCTTCGACAGTAACTGTGCGATGAGGTGGAGCGTTGTCGTCCATGAAGAGGAACTGAGGACCCATAACCCTTGTGAAAAGACGCATGTAAGGAAGAAGAACCTCGTTACAAAAGCAGTCCCAGGTGACGAACCTCCTTGGGAGATATGAAGGTCGGTCCGGCTACCAAGCATAATGTTTGCTCGAACAAGAACTCCGCGACCTCCAAAACAGTCCCTTTTGATGATGTTGAATGGGTTATTGCGTGTTCCCCGCTCTGTCCAGATGTGTATGTGTCTAGAATCGCAACTCAGACTAAATCTGCTCTCATCTGTAAAGAGTACTCGTCCCCATTCATTGTGTCTCCAATTCCGGTGTTCCCGGCACCACAGAGAACGCCTTCTCCGATGGGCAGGCGTTAGAGGTACACACCGTACAGGGCGTCGTGCAAACAGACCACCACCGTGCAGTCTTCTGGCCACGGTAAAACGCGATATCGGTCGTCCAGTCGCCTGTGTCGTGTGTCTAGCGATTTCTCCCGCTGTCTGCCGCCTGTTTCTTCTGGCCTGTAAGGCAATATACCGGTCATCTGCGGGTGTGGTTCCTCGTGGACGACCACTACTAAACCCCCGGATAGCTGTTCCTGTAGTTTGAAATTGTCTCCAAAGTCGTGAAACGATGCTGTGAGCAATTCCGAACTCTGCAGCCACACTTGTCACACTGCGGCCTTCCTCCAACTTCCCAATGATTCGACCTCGGGTAAAAGCATCCAGATGTCGTCTAACAGATTGATTATTCGCCATTTCTCGCTGAGGCAGCAACTCGGTGTGATTTTAACTGCTATACGGCGTGCAATCTCTTTGCCAGAAATACTGATCTTACACCGACAACATGCTTTATACTACTCAGACACTCACCCATTACGTCTACCTGCATATCTGCGCATGTGCTACCGTACATCACCTTACTTAATCTCCTGATTGGTCTTTCTGTCCGCTCTGCCTCTTCGTTCAGCTGATATGCTAATTTTTCGACTTCGTCCTTAATTTTTGCACACCAGTGTACTTCACGTTAAAACACCTTCACAGATAATGGAACATTTGTTGAAGAGTGCGATAGACTGGCCAGCACACCATAAACTTTTAACTAATATTTTCGGAACTTCTAATATGTTCTTTATATAAATTTGATTTTTCTAATAGTATATATAAAGGTGTGTAGTGCATTTGATTACGGCAAAGCACGCGAGGGCTATATGCCCAAGGGATGCCTTCGTGGAGGACGTTCGGAGAAAAACTGTTTCGTATACTCGTAACACATGGAGAAAACCCTGAAAATGCCCATACAACCAGCACGTTCGCCGGGATTCGAAACCCTGGATTGATTACTCCTGGACGGAATTACTCGCCGACTGAATTCACTAGACTGAATTGCCAGTCTTCAGCATCTTTACTACTCGGCCGCTGGTGGACCAGTGAATTCAAAGAATGAAAGGAAATTTTAATGAAACAAATGCGGTTATTATAAGTAAATAAACTTGTGAAATTTGAAAGGCATCCAAATGTTAGTGTGATAGTTGATACTTATTATTAAATGCGCAGAGAATGACAAACATATAAGCATGTGTAGTATATATGTGTAAGGAATTACTTTTATGGAAAGTTATATGCTGAATATTAACAGAAGATTTCTGAACGTAATACACGTGGGAGGGGTTAAAATCATAGTCCCCCTTAATGTAACATTGTATTACTTAATGCAACACTCTTAATGCAATTGAGCTCTTTCAATATATGCAGTTATCGTTATATTAAAAACATATTTTAATGCATTAAATTTCATTCGACAATATTAGGAATAACTACTAATATAAAATATTGGTCTCGAAAGCATAATGAGTATTTCTGTTACTTAAGAAATATTTTCAAGTATCGTATCAAGAGAAAATATGCAGTAATTGAATATTTCAACTACTGCATATTTGGATGTAGTTGCACATTGCACATTTGAAATTACCATATTTTTAACTATTATATTCTTAACAATATATTTAAAACTACTAAATACTTGAAAGTAGTTGAACATTTCAGCTACTACATATAAATACAAAACTTTAAAGTTTTCAACTAGTACTGGAAGAATAAAAAGGTAAAAATACTTCTGGATATTTCTGAGTTCCTCAAAACCCATTCCTAAAACGTAATATACAGTTTTTAGTGACATAATTTTAATATAATTTTGCATATCATACGTTGAGTGGCATAGTATCATAAATTAAGAAAATTACATATATAACATATAAAGTCCATGTCGTATGCTTTTAGGTGATACAATGTTTGCATAGATCATCTTAATACTAATCATGAAATCCGTGAACCTGATAATATGTTGTTGTTGTTGCTTATCTCCAAGAGGTCCAACGGATTCAGATCAAATAAAGGAATCCGTTGACGGAAAGGAAATGGATGATATGGCGGGGGAAAGTGTAGATATCGTTCCACAGGATATTCATACAGTCCAGGATATGTTCAGGAGATGCCTGGTGTTTGTGGCATTTGGGACAGAGGGGGAAGGTTTTGTTACCCGCTACGAAGGTGAGGCAATTCAGGTGGCCAGAGGCAAGACGTGCAGGGCAAGTGCTGGCAAGCCAGAGAAAGTCCCAGCTTTCTACCTTTGTAGTAATGGACCTGATAATATAATTACTACAATTGAAGTTACTTGTATTAGTCAGAAAATAATCTGTTTGCATTCTTGTTTTCAAGAATTTTAAAAGAAGTTAATTGGAGATTTTAATTAAGTGAAATCTTCAGTTAACATACTCCGTGCATTGCTAAATTAACTGAATAAGATAGGCTCAAACATCACTATAACGAACCATCAGTTATAAAGAAAGAACATTTTGGTCCCCTTGAATTTCCCATAAATTTGATGATATTTCGTAGAGGTGCATCGAATTTCCAAATATTTAAAAATCCGATATAATGAACTTATGTCTTACACTAAAATTGTTTGTATTTTCCATTTATTTCAAGAATTTCTGCAGATTTCACCCGAAAAATTACTGAACATTAAATTCCTCCTATTTAGGGTAATAAAAATCGTATTTAGTTTACTGCTCTTGTATCTCCACTACCACCTTTCTCTGTGTTCTGACAAAAATCTACGCCAGGTAGGTGTAACACTCAGTTCTTGAAAACGCAAAGCACACAATAAACACGCCTTAGGAAATCACACTTTGTCACGCATTAAGACAACATAACATTGATCCACTGAGAAAAAAACTCTTGAAGCGGTTGTTTAATTCCATTCGAGTTCTTTAATTGAGTTATCACACAACACTCTTTTCACAACTGTAAATGCATATTTGAAATAGAAATGTGTGATTGGAGAGTGGAATATATACCACGACTTTGAGTAATTTTTTGCCGCGTGTAGAATTTTGAACGCGTGTAGAAACTAAAAAGCAACGAAAAAGAAATTTAGTAATTTCACTTAAAAATAACTGTAATTAATTTTTATTTTTTAAACTAAAGTTATTTTTAAAATCTTCTGAGAGCTATGGCAATATTAGTTGCTCTTTTCTGTGATTAATTAATAAAGTTTTACTTTTTGTGGTTATCCATTATTTCTTATCAAATCAGATGTAATGAACGAAAGTTTCGGTCCCTTGGAGTTCGTTATAGCTGAGTTTGAATGTAATTCTAATAAATCGTTTAACACCTCCTGAAATGCCCTTATAGCTACTGACATGGAATTTTGAACTGCATTATTCTGAACTGAAACAAGACATATCAAGACATACTTTAGGAACAAGAAAATAATAACATTATTTATAGGAAGTTTATTTAATATCTTTGTCTATAATTCTTGTTTTTCTTTAGATATTCTGTAGAAAACGTTTATTTAAAAAAAGAATAAATTATATTTCTTCACATTTTATTTTGTAACAAAAGGATTGTAACAAAACAAACAACAATTGTAACAAAGGATTTTGATATTTAAATATTTAAATAAAAGGGAGTAATATACAAATAAGATCGGAATGATTTGCTTGTTTTTCACAAATGTTTGCTTACTTCTTCCGATTTCAAACAAAATTACAAAAAAATAAAGCAACTGATTACAGCAAAAGGTAAGCTTTGATACGAAGTTTCAGTGTTGCATCAAAGGCAACTCCAATGCCATTAAGAAATCTTACCAAAGCCTTACATTAAAGACAATTTGTTTGAATAATTATGCTTGAGAAATACGCAGTCTTTAAATCCTATTTGAGAAAAATGCAAAATTACGTACGAAATCGATTTAATAGAAGCTTGGAGCTGAGTCCGAGACTCAACAATTAGTCACATACATGTTGTAAGTGAACATTCACCAACTCCACGTCTGAATTAACTACTGTATCAATAATCGCAAACATATCCTTTAAAACTAATTTTCAATTCCTAGATGCTAATTCTCATCTCCAATTAATACATTTGAATAAAATTACGTGACACGTGATTACAGTACTCTCTCATAGTTTAAATATAAAATATTTTAAAAAGAAGGATATGTTGTGACTTGCTTGCGCAGTTTTTTTTAAACACAAATAAAACTATATACTATTTGATATTACTTGAAATTACTTGAAAAAGTATATGTTACTAAATAAGGAAAAAATGAAAAGTTATGACCCTTGTTCAGCAGAATTTTGAAAGTTACTTGAACAAGAAGTGTCCCTTACTGCTAGAGTGATTGAAATGTTGATGATAAATATGTCCTGTGCTCCTAAGTTTTCTCAAAATTAAATCCATTCATTATTTTATCTGATAATTAATCAAAGATACGCCGTACATGTTATTTCTATCCGCCTCATTGCAGCAGCTTCTGCAAGGACTTGTTGTTACGGTGAATTCTAATGATGCATTTGCTGTTGTGTAGCTAAAACGGTTTAGTATAAAATTTTCCATTTCTTTGGTCTATGTCCAATTAAATTGAGAAATGAAATATATGAACTGGTACACTTTTATTTTTTATTAATCACAGTGAGTCATGAAATGTTTTCATATTATAATAAGTAACATATTAGAAAGTGAATATAATCTCCATTTCCTATCTGAAACATTTATTTTAGATTTGAAGAAAACAGTGTTTCGCTTATGTTACAAAATTCATTACGTAGAAAATAAAAAATGGTGAAGGCAGAAGATATAAAATATTCTCTTTGATATTTAGAAAGAGCATCATGCGTCCATCCCCTTTTTTTTAGGAAAGTACCTTTCTATATAATTAGGCAATACGAAATTTTCAGTTCCTATGGATTTTATTTCTAGAACAGAGTCTTTAAAATACAAATCTAATTAGTGGGAAAACTGATCGATAGTTAAGTAACTAAATCCTTTTTGCATTTGGATTTTAAATATGCACGAATGGTTTTGCTAATATCTTATTTTTAAAAATTGCGAGACAAATATTTGAACAAAGATAAATGACTTTCATTTCAAATGTTTGAATTACTAAAAATGTTTTATGAAGAAAGCTTTAAAATTTCGCTTCAAAAATTCAATTGCTTTTTTTTTGCTTTGAGAAAGCTAAATCTTTTCTTTAGGTTACGCTTCCTTCATTCCCAATCAATATATAACGGAGCACTGTAAAACAGAATAAAAATATCCGTTTTGGAAATTTATAGGATTTTCTTTGCTCGTATCTTTTAACACTAATACCTTTTTACTTAACGTTCTAACCGTGCACTCAGGGGGGATTAAGATGTCGATGTATGTCACATTCTATACTTGTTATTTACAGTAGCATTTATAATTTAATAGAATATTCGGCATTTTTTTAACATTTCAAAACTTAATTTAAACTCATGAGAGGAGGGAAAACATCCTAATTATTTATTTTCAGAAATAACAAGACATTCTTACTTAAATGCATCAAATATGCATATATAACTTGATATATTATTAAATGTATGCAGATTTTCAGAATCTAAATTTCATTGTCATCAAATCATGCAATCCGTTTAAATATTGTAAAGGGATTTAGCTCTTAATGTATTCATAATATAAGTATAAATATTTCCACATCTTTTGAAGTCCAGTTACCTTAGATGCGGTTTTGATGCATTTTAATGCTGTATAATATTACAGAAAGTTTTATTATCAATAAATTGAAGAATTAGTTTAAATCAGTTTAAACCCAAGTAAGAGGAAAGTCCAATAAAAAGCCAAGTAAGGGGAAGGTCCACTAAAAAAAAACCAAGTAACTAAAAAATATATCCACTACACTAGGAAGGTAAACGACGCTGGGTCAGATGAAATAAGACCAAAATGTACGTTTTGTAAAAACAGACATCCCATGAGATGAAATGCTCAGATAAGTTTAAAATGTACGTTTTGAAAAAACAGACTTCCCATGAGATAAAATAATCGGGTAAGTCTAAAATATACATTTTGAGAAACACAACATCAAAATCTGCGCAGAATACTCCATGCTTAAAAAATTTCTTAAAAATATCATGTGATGCTATCTGTAATATATGTAGTAGTATCTACAATAGCAGTATGCGTTTTTCCCTTTCTTAACTTCTGTTGTTATTTTTGATGCACCATTTCAACCGCATAATTATAGCAGTTTGCATTTAACCTGAATATCCATGTACTAGAGAATTTAGTTGATCACTTTGTTCTATTTCTTAAATATTGACTGAAAAATTGTTCGAGAAAATAATTTTGCATAAATTTAATAAGCAGATTTCCAAAACTAAACTGATTATTTGGCTTTCAATATTCTTATCTGAAACTTTTCGTAAAAATATTTCAGTTAATTATTTGATAATTTTACGTAATAACGTAATTATTTCAGCCACTATTTGAGTACACACAGATTTTTTTTAATTCTCTGTGCAAGCCGAAAAAGAAGAATGTTTTCTTACATGCTCCTAAATAGACGTTTGAGGGCATTTAGGATTTTATTTTAATTTCTTGACGACGAAACCGCAAAAAATAAAAATGTTTAAATTGGAAGCAAAATAATGATTTGGTAATTACTAACATGACATTCTTGAAAATCAGCTTAACGAATATGGAGCACAAATGAATTTATCAAGGTAAGACTATATAATAGTTTTCATATTAATCAACAAGTCCGAAGATAAAAAATAATGCGTAACCATCTACTTATTGTATTCTAAATAGTAAAGAATATTTTTTATGAAAATTATTTCTTTAAATATAATGAAAATTGCTCTGTTCATTGAAATACAATACCTTAAAAAGTGAAAAATCAAATATTCTCTAATTGTACATAAAATCAAATTATAAAACATTTTATTCCAACAAGAATTCCAAATTTACAAAATATTAGCTAAGTCCAATATTAACAAAAAAAAACGGAATTAAAAATATTTGCGCCATATCAAAGATTTTCAGAAAGAAATAATTATGCTTACAGATAAGCATGATAGAAATAAAATTCCAAAAATGCATTAAAAAGCATCTTAGCGAGTGGGTCATTAGACCATTCTAAATTATTATAACAAGAATAATTTAAATTTTACTAAGGAGATAATTTCTCAATGTGTAGTATATTTTGTAACTATCTAAATCAACAACTATCTACTCTCTCTTTTACAAATAAACGTACCAATTTATTTTCAAGTCTTTATAAAGCCTTGCAAAATGATGTCTTTCAAAATTTTAACTAGCTTTTACTTCTAACATTGAGCATTTTAAAATTCAATATTTAAAATCATTTTTATTTAATATTTTAAATTCGGTGCCTAAAAATACATGCAAATTAATTTAATTCAATATTAAATGGAATTTTATCAAAATAAAATTAAATTTAGTTATAGAAATAAAGGAATATTTTTTAAACTAATATATATATTTGAAATAATTAAATTAAAAAGTAGAGGCTTTACATTGCATTCTTTAAATTAAGACTGATTGTATTAGTTTAGCAGACACAAATATTTTAACGAAAGCTCAGTAACAATATATAATTCCATTCATTTTTTAAACTAATATATATATTTGAAATAATTAAATTAAAAAGTAGAGGCTTTACATTGCATTCTTTAAATTAAGACTGATTGTATTAGTTTAGCAGACACAAATATTTTAACGAAAGCTCAGTAACAATATATAATTCCATTCATTTAGGCAATTTAGAATTTCGGTTTGTCTATTTGTTTCTTCCTCCATTTTTATTGTGGTTTTCAACAACAGGTTTCCTTCATTTTCTTTCTTTACTCATACAATATATGAATCTAATTTTGTTGAAAAGATGAACTTGCTTAATTCTGTGCTCAACGTACTGCTTTAAGGCATATTTTGTTAAATTTTGAAATTTGATTTCAAACCAAAATATAGACTTTTCTACAAAATACAACAACTTAGATTGACGTCAGGTTTAAGTAACGGTCAGTTTAAGGTTTGGTTCAGGATTAAAGCTATAGCTGGTATCTTAAGTTTTTATCACTGATATGGGACAGATTCTTTTCTGGTAATGAAGTTTTGTAAATTATTAGTATTTTAAGAACCATGAACATCAATTGTAACTTGGCAAATAAACTAATTATTTATAACCGTAACGAAACAGACATCAAAATGAGCTATCATAAGGAAAATCCCAGAGGTCAAATCTTGGTCAAGTTCTCGGGAATATTATAGCAAACAGAGCTTTGAAAATACATTTTGAAGGATATGTGGATATCCACGCGTATACTTATGATTTCATTCATACTGCTTGTAGGATTCGAAAATTTCCCGAGAGAAAGACACCACGTGCGTTACCTAAAACAGATATTTGGATATTTCGGAAAAGTAAGAAATTCCTGCGAGATCTACCAAGAATCTCTTAAAAATTTTCTGCAAAATTTTCGTAAAATTTGAAGACTGTGTTTTAAAATTCAAAAATCTCCAAAGAAGAATATTTGCGTCATTTAAATCATTTTTGTAACTGAAAGTATATGTCTATGACCAATGGTTGAAAAAATATGTATGCGAAACATATGCACGAATATATATATATATATATATTAAAAAAAGAAAACTCTCCATATTATATCTCCAAGCAACGGAAATTCAATTTAAAAACATCATTGAAAAGGTATTTTTCAGAATTTACAAAAATTTATAGAATTTTTAGTCCCCCTTGCTTTAAACACAATTAAGAAAAACTAGATCGTAAAAATTCCAAAATCAAAGGTAAACTTTTTAAGTATTGAAAAATCAGTTACTGTTATTGATAGCAGATTAATTGACTCATCAAGGGGATAAACCAATCTACCATCAATTAACAGTAGCTAAAATAAGACAGAGTATTTCATCTTACTTCCAAGTAAGCATTAAATTATTTGCTAGATTCAAATCACTAATTGATACTCAATCAAAATAAAGATATTAGTCACTAAAACAAAAGAATCCTGTTAAAAAGAATTTTAATCTTAAAGATTATCTTTCTTCTTAGGTAATCTTAAAGGTAATCTTTAGGTAATCTTAAAGATTAAAATATATATGCGTTTCTATAAGTTTTTGTAAATTCTGAAAAATACTTTTTCAATGCTGTTTTTAAATTGAATTTCCGTTGCTTGGAGATGTAGTATGGAGAGTTTTCTTTTTATAATTTATAGTGAATTATTGCTTTATTACTTTGCAGCTTTAGCGCAAGTCTTGGGCTTATTAATTTACTTTTAATTACGAGAGAGGCATATTTATAATGTTTACTGGCAACTTCAGTATGATGTTAACGAGCGTTTTATTCGGCTAGAAATATGGTAAGTCTGAACTTAGGTCAATACAAAATCGAAAAATCTGAATGAACTCGAGTGTTTGAAATCTTGGTTAAATACAGATATGTAACGTATTTTTACGTTACCTATGTCTGCATTGCTAAACAATTTCCAGGCCAGAATCTTTTGCCCTACTTTCTCAAAGGCTTGAGCAGCTTAGTGCTGACCTCTTGGTGGTTGCAAAATGGTTGCTAGTCTACAAGTTATAGTTCACAGTCTAATTAATTCCATGCAAAGTGACAAGGGTGTCTGCATGTTAATTCTGTTAGAATTAATTGTTTCTACTCAAGATATTAGAAACACCATTCTTTTTCTTTTTATTATTCTCTGTAATGGTATCATTTTTACAATAATATAAGCAATACTAATACCTGAAATTTGAATTAGGTTTTCAATGTATTTATTAGACATAATTCTATTGACACCTTTCAGTATAATATTTTATGAAAAAGGTATTCAGCTTAATCCTTTGATTAAAATTTATAACAACTACTTGTTAAGCATCTGTTATTGCCTTGAGCACCGTAGAAGTGACAGTAAGACTTCGCTCAGCCCCGCCCCAGTTTTGACGGAGAGCACCCAGAGAAGGCGAGTCTCAAGGTCTCTCACCCCTCTTCCTCTACCAACAACCTCTCGAGAGGAATTTATGGCTTGCCATGTATTTAGAGTTTCCCTATGCCGTAAGGATACTATACATTTACAAACATCCGTGCCTTCTTCGGGATTGGAACCCGAGGCTCTGTGGTATAGCAGTAGGCTTTTATAACCACTATACCGTCTAGACGGCTAAATTATTGTTCAGAAAGGTATTATATTATTTCTTTTCTAACGTGTTATAATATTGTTCAGTTTTATAGAAAATTACTTCAAAATTTTATTTACAGATCTTTTAATCAATGGTCATCAATAACGGTTTAATTTTGCGATGTTCACATAAAAAATTTAAAGCGATTCTTTCTGTTTAATGACAGTTGTGATAAAGATGAATGTGGTGACAAAAGTATGCTAGATGTCATTCAGAATTAAGTAATAAAAGTAAGTTTTAAAAACTTTACATTGCATTATTTAGCACATAAAACTCAAATTCTTTTAGATCAGTGAAAATCTACGAGAAAATATTTTAGAAGCTGAAAAATGCAATAAATGCATTGGTCATATTAAGAATTTCTCTCATTTGGTAGTCAAGGACTGGTTTCTTGATATTTCTTTCCAGATGACTTGAATCATCTACCAATTTTTAAAACTGAAAACCGGTTTGTTCTATTTTATTAATAGTTGAAGTGACAGTAGGCATATAATAAATAACTGTTTCATAATCATCTAGTTTTTCATAATAATTCTTCACGTACATTTTCATAATAAGAAAAATTACTTATTTTGAAAATACTTTTCTTAATAGGAAAATGCACGTGCAAGAAACTTACGGCAGGAGTTTGTTGGAACACATGACATTTTGTGATAAAAGAAGAAACCATTTAGAAATTCCAAAACGAAGCCTCGGAAATTTCAAGGCAGCTCAATTTATTTACTGAAGACAATATAGATTAAATGGTTCACTGCTAACCATTCCGTCATAACATTTGACTAGTATAAGCAAACTAGCAAAATCAGACCTGTATTGCTTATATAAAATCAAACAATTTGATATGAAAAAATAACTGTCTGCGATTTTTAGGAGCAAAGTGCTAGCAATCACTGCCACCTGTTGTCGAAGTTTAGCACTATTTCTGCGGGACAGTAAATTCCAGCTGTTGCATATTTTCCTCCCCCCGTTATTATTATTTTTCCAATACCGTTTCAAACGCTTTGGAGGAAAAAAGCAGAAGAAAAAAATATAAGCTGCAGCTGGAAGAAATACTATGTTGCTTTTTATTTTTTTCCTAGATATACAGAGAATCTGTTTTGCACTCAGACTGGAGCTATTTTGTTATTACTGCTATTCTGTCATTAGTCACACTATCTGATTTGTCTCATTTTTCAATAAGTAAACTGATTTTAAAAAAGAAAATAATTTCATCAGCGTACAACTTAATTAACCAATAACATAAAATTCATGTATAGTTTTGAATCAGCTGTGGATGTGAAAATTCTGTACGATTTGTCTATCAACTAACTTACTGGAAATGGTTTGATTTAGTACTGTTCTTGATTTCAGCGCAGAGCTCAGCGTATTCAAATATATTTCAGTTCCTAAAAAAATCTTAACAAAAGAAGTCAAAGTATTATTAGCACTATTTCGCTGCGCAAGGTGAATTTTATGCATCCTTAAGTAATATTCATTCCCATTAAGAGACGATAGTTTCTGAAACCTTATGTAGATACGAGCTAGTTCCCTTAGAAACGCCTCCACAAAGGCATCCTTTCTTTTAGGCAGATAGTCTTAGAGTTCTTTGATATAATCAAATAAACCAACCAATCTAAACTGTAATAAATTTTGTATTTTTTATTCTACGTGCGTTCTTATCATTTATTCTTTATTTTATTTGTGATGCTGAGGATATGAATTGTTATCTACGCTGTAACTAATGTTTAAAAACTTTTTTGACAAATGATTCCGTTTCTAAATATTGATTCAATATAATTTACGGAATGTAATCATTCGAATTTAAAATGAGACGGTATACCAAAGTGAAAAATTTTTCTACCTTTTCGCATATCAGTTTGAAGTCGGATTGTGAAAATGATATGAGATATATCGACTGAGACAATGAATCTGAAATGAAAGTAGGTAACGAGCGTTTTATTCGGCTAGAAATATGGTAAGTTTGAACTTAGGTCAATACAAAATCGAAAAATCTGAATGAACTCGAGTGTTTGAAATCTTGGTTAAATACAGATATGTAACGTATTTTTACGTTACCTATGTCTGCATTGCTAAACAATTTCCAGGCCAGAATCTTTTGCCCTACTTTCTCAAAGGCTTGAGCAGCTTAGTGCTGACCTCTTGGTGGTTGCAAAATGGTTGCTAGTCTACAAGTTATAGTTCGCAGTCTAATTAATTCCATGCAAAGTGACAAGGGTGTCTGCATGTTAATTCAGATAGAATTAATTGTTTCTACTCAAGATATTAGAAGCACCATTCTTTTTCTTTTTATTATTCTCTGTAATGGTATCATTTTTACAATAATATAAGCAATACTAATACCTGAAATTTGAATTAGGTTTTCAATGTATTTATTAGACATAATTCTATTGACACCTTTCAGTATAATATTTTATGAAAAAGGTATTCAGCTTAATCCTTTGATTAAAATTTATAACAACTACTTGTTAATGAGTATTACCTTTCCAGCATATTGTGCTTATTATTGTTGAAATATTTAGCGAAAAAAGAAACGAATGCTTTTAAATTACATGTGTTTTGGTTGTTGTGACTTATTTCAATTTCCAGACAGTGACATCAGAACAAGCCCACGAAATTCATCATGGCAAGGAAAGCAAGATTGTATCTGTTATTGGCCTTGACACCGTAGAAGTGACAGTAAGACTTCGCTCAGCCCCGCCCCAGTTTTGACAGAGAGCACCCAGAGAAGGCGAGTCCCAAGGTCTCTCACCCCTCTTCCTCTACCAACAACCTCTCGAGAGGATTTTAGGCTTGCCGTGTATTTAGAGTTCCCCCATGCCGTAAGGATACTATACATTTACAAACATCCGTGCCTTCTTGGAACCCGAGGCCCTATGGTATCGCAGTAGGCTTTCCTAACCACTACACCGTCTAGACGGCTAAATTATATGTTCAGAAAGGTATTATATTATTTCTGATGATACTGTATGGGTATTTCTGATGATATTGTATACTGTAAAGATACTGTATGGGTACCAAAAATGATGCAAGAAGCAAATAGTATACCAAAAAAAGTATAACATATCTTTGAGACAGCTATGCGAGTTTGTTTATTTTGGTAAATATGGAATGCAATACGCCGAACGCTGATGATACGCCAAGCATAGAAGGTTTTTTTAATTGTTTAAGAGTCTGGTTCAGAATGCATTCTCTGAATTTAAAAATAATTCAACAGATTTCGAACCTGTAATTGTCATATTATTGTACTTAATATCGGCTACTTGGCAGTCTGCAATTCTAAGAAGGTAATTTCTTACAGTTTCAGATGCGAATGTATATACATAAAGTGGATTAAAATATAATTGAAAATCATTTTTGAGTATAAATGTTAAATGTCACTTATTTATATCATGTAGTTGAGACTTACACATATTTCTCAGAAAAGAAATAATTGTATAAACTATGAGTAGGAGATAGAATTAAAATATTAAGAAAAACGTTTTGTGCTCAACCGTACAAGCCATGCATGTCGCCACATACTTATCCTTGAAAAAGGAAAAAGGTAAAATTAATGATGAATAAAACTAACAGTCTCGTCATCAAGGAAAATGATTAATCCAAATTGAAAGAAGATAAATTTCTTCCTACATCTACCAGTGAAATGTAGTCTGAAGTTAATTGTAGAAAATTTTTTTCTCAACGTTCTGTGTAATTGTTTATTTAGTAACTGTGTGTTAAAAATCATTGAAAGCTATTCATTTCAGTTGCTGAATTCTGGAGTAATTCTTCTTCAAACCCCTTTCCACACCTGAAGATGAAATTGTGCAATCTTTCCACAGTTTCATTGGAACTGCTTTTCCTCGCCTGCAGATGAATTGGAACTGCTTTGTTCAAAGCTTTTCTGTAGCTGATGCGGAATTAAACGTGGTTTCTCTGCTGCGCATTCAATTTCAATGATCTGCATAATTGGTCACAATCTAATACGAAACATAAATTTCTCGCCAGGAGAGGCTTCAACATTTGAACTCCCTAGGCGATCAGCGTAGTTGGCTGAAATTAAACATATTGGCAATTCAAAGTGAAATATACTTTTATTTAGCTGTCGCTTGTGGGTCAGTTCAGTTAACATTCTGCGAAAACTGCCGTCTTAGGCATTTGATTATGTCTCTGCTTGGAACTAGTCCTCTTCTCGCAGGTATTAGGAGGCTTTAAAATCTGGACATAATACTTCAGCGCCATCGTATTACTTATTACAGTGATTAAGGTTAGAGTGATGATTAAAATCTTTTCCTATTTTCTCATGGAACTATGCTGTCTAAATAATCTTGAAAAGCTGTTGTCATATTCGGTAATATAAAGAGACACATATATGAAGTCCAATAATTAGTGAATTATATAGAAAGTTCTGAGGTTTTTTTTAAATCAAAGTGCCTTTCCTCTAAATTTTGGGTTACTACCCATAACGATTAACTTTGATTAAACCACATAATAGAAGCAGCTATTCATTCTCCTACTGTGTTATTCGGATACGTATTATAAGATTATTTTTATTTCAGGGAAATGCAAGAATGATCAAAAGCTGCATTTCTTCAAATTTTTCACTTTTGTGTCAAAAAACGAAACAATACTGGTCAGAAAAAAACGAAGAGAAAGAAAAAGGAAGAAAAATACTAGTCATAAAAGAAAAAACAATTGTGCAAACGTGTCAAAGCTCGTAACATTTAAACTCTATATGGACATAGTGCTGTTTCTGATGACACAATTCAAAAATGGTCTAAATTTCAACCTCAAAAATGATATCTGTTCTGGACCTTCTCCACGAAGACCTGCTAAAACGCCCTACTGAACATTCCATTTGTACTGTTCAGGAGCTAACAACAAGGAACGGCAAAACTATCCTCACAGCATTTATGAGGTATCATCAGAAAGCCAATGGTCTAAAGAAATTTGGAATCCTAAAATTTTGATTTTAAAATTAGACCAAAATAAAAGACTTCAGACATTTGTCTGGACAGATTTATTGGCCTTGCCAAAACTCTTCATTGAAAAAATTACATAAACGACTTCTACACACAGTTATACAATATATAATCAATGAAAAAATAATACAAACGCTTTTAACATAAAACAAGGAACGCTTTTAAAGTACAAAAATCATATACAATATGAGAATAAAACAGCATACAAAAATGAAAATTCATACATAAATAGAGACTGTTCATTTGAATTTACAGCACATTAGCGTTGTACAAACAATTGAGATTCGTTATCATAAATATATTTCATAATCTATAAGGATTAATCTTTATTTATCGTTGTTAATTAACTTTCGTAACGAGTCTACATCCATACTCCGTTTTATAATCTGCTGTCTTAATGCCCAGAATTCAGAACATTCCAGAAGAATATGCATTGCATCAGCTATTCGAAGTCCACAAGGACACTTTGCATTCATTAATTTATACATATTTAGATATGACGGGAAAGCTCCGTGTCCAGTTAATATTTGTGTTAGGAAGAAATCCGAACATATTCTTGATATCTTAACTTTTGAAATTAAATTATACGTATGATGAAGTTGTCCCATCGCCTTTGCCATTCTTGCATTGCTTCTTGTTTAAGTTGCTTTTTGATAAAGCTGATGGGCTTTTTAATATCCAAGAGGCTTCCTTGGCTGGTTCCTTCCTTGGCATATTTGTCCGCTAGTTCTTTCCCAATATGGCCGATATGGCCCTTAATCCAGTGCAGCTGATTCGTAGTTGTGAGAGAAACTTTCTTATTTCGTGAACTGTACCTAAATTCGAGTTGAATTTTGCGATTGCTTTTAATGCTGCTTGACTGTCCGAGTATAGATGGCTACGCTTTGATAGAAAATTGCCTTTCATTTATAACGCTTGATATGTAGCATTAATTTCGGCTTGGAATACTGTGCAATGGCACGGTAGCTTATATGATTTTTTTCACGTGTAAGTGTCCATTTATTAGGACACAGAAAGCCGCCTTGACTCCGGAATCTATTTTAAATCCGTCCGTGAAAAGCTCAAGTTCATCATTTGTGGGCGGATCCGAGTTCCATGTAATTATTGGAATATGGGCTGGATGGACTGTCCATTTTTGAGTTCCCCGTTCTACGTCTTTCACAATTACTGACTGATTATAAAATATGATATCGACATTACCATTCTTTAGGGTCAGGAAAGAAGCTTCCATGTCCAATTGGATTTCTATTGGAAGAATACCTGATATAACTTGCAAAGAAGAATTTGAGGCAGTTCTATATCCTCTCGTTAGCGCCAGTAAAATTGGGCGCTGAACTTTTAGGAATCTTGTCCCTCATTCTTACGGTTGTTTTATCCCACCATGCTTTACAGGCGTATGCTACTATTCTTAATAATGCCCACTTATAAAATTGCTTTATCACCAGTTTAGAAAGATTTTTCATCTGATTCAGTTTATTTACAATCTTCTCAATTTTACTTTTTAAGAAGTCAATATGTGGGAACCAGGATAGCTTTTCGTCCAAGATAAGTCCTAGATATTTCATTTCCTTAACTGGTTTTATATGGTCTTAACTTGGGACTTCTATAGGAAAGGAAAAGCAGTGATGATTCATCTTTTGAAAATTCAAGTTTGAACTTTCTAATCCATTCTAGTAACTTAGAAATCGACTATTTTGCTCTTTGTTCAATCTGAGCAACTGAGGAAACAGAGATCATTAAGATCAGGTCGTCTGCATAAGTTTAAATCTTTGTGCCTTCCGCTCGATCCATTTCCAATGCAGTGTTCATAATGATATTCCAGTATAACGGGCCCGAATTTGAGTCTTGAACACAGCCCTTTTCTTGTCTTTGCTCAACTGCTATGCATTGATAGTCGTACGTTATTGTACGATCTGTAACCATAAATCTAATAACCTGAAACAGATTTTGGGGGCATTTTAAACGCTTCAATTGAGAGAGGAGTGCCGTCCACCATATGTTGTTAAAAGCACTCTTTATATCTAGTGAAATTATGCATGAATGTAACTTATTTTCTTTACTGGCGTCGACAAAAATAATAATTTGTTGGGTTGCATCAGTAGTACTCCGCCCGGGAGTGAAACCATATTGAGAGGATGTTAATTTGTTATTTGAAAAGAGAAAGTGACTCAATCTTGACGTGATCAGTCTGTCATGCATCTTGCAACATGCGGTCAGTAAACAGATTGGACGGTAAGATTCAGCCTTATTTGGGTCTTTACTATCTTTACAGAAAAGAACTAATTTCGCTTTTTTCAATAATTTGAAAAATGCTATTTTCTAATAGTTTATTAAAAAAGCTGTTAAACGTTTGGGATTTCTTAAATAAACTTCTTTGGTGATTTCTTTTGGGAGATCATCTATTGCTGGAGCTTTACCAGGGTTGAGAGAATTTATTGCATTGGCAACTTCCGCTGCCATTAATGGCAAGTCGTTCTCCGTGACAAATGGTTATGAAGATCTCTTCGTAAAGATCTGTGATAGTCCAATTCTTCAGTGGAGTCATCTGTAGGAAAGTGATATGACAGAAGCAACTCAATCGTATCTCGAATGTTATTTGTTACTGTACCATCTTGCTTTAGAATTTTGCTAAGTTGGAAAAAATGTTTCAACGCATCCTTTGCAATGTCATAATGAGTACCGAATGGGGATTTCAGAGAAATAGAACTAAGATGTTGTTTCCAGCAGAGCCTTTTAGATTTGAGTTTATAAATTGCAAATCTTTTCTTGTACGAGATCTTATAATGGGCGCGGAGATCTTCAACCCACGTGCACCTTTGAAATAGTTTTCTTTCTGCCATGGAACTCCTTTATGACTGGTTGTTAAATTGATATTTGTTTTCGGTTGAAGATCGGAACATATATTCTGAATTTTGGCCGTCCATTCCATTAAAATGTCATTCAGTTTCATTTACTTCCTGTAATGTCTTCCAAAACCGTCCAATTTGAGATGAGTGAAACCAAACTTGTTGTTTTAGTCATAGTAACATCGATCCAGCTCCTGAGTAAGTAGGAAGACTGTTTGAATCATTCTCCACTTGGAGATTATGGTATTTGCAAATTCACGAAGTTCCACACTTCTTAGATCCTCAAAAGGAGAAACCCAAATAGTACTTTTTGCGTTAAAATCTCCTACAATTATAGGGTCACAACTATACATTCTTAGATAGTCCTCTATTTTTTGTTAGAGATTGCATATTCCACTGGTTTTGTTTGTATGCAATATGGTTCTCGCACTAAGGCTATGTCATAAGAACATAGTTTTTGCTTTAGTTGTGCCGTACCTACTTGGCAGTGTGCGACATTTATTTGTAATGCTTTTACCTGTGTCGTTAGGTTAGTATTATTCATAGTTGATCCTGCATTTCAGCTCTTCAGTTTCCATGGATCTTGTAAGGCAACCACGATTGTAACTAGTGTGATCTATCGGATATTGTGCATTGCTGTTTACGTTTCTTTCTGAACAATTTACACATTCCTTTGTAGAGCTATTACAGGATGTAGAGTTGTGTCCAATTTCACCAGAGACCACATACTTCTTCCGTTGCACATTTTGTACTTATGTGGCCGTATTGACAGCATTTGTAACACTGCACAGGTTTGAGATACTCTTTGACATTGAGTCGTCCCCAAATTAAACAAATTTTCTTTTTTTTCATTAACAATCTGTACATCTCGGGATATACTTCTAAAACCCAATGGTTTTTATCCTTGACTTTTATGGGGAAGCGGACTGTTATTTGATCCTCTTTTAAGCCCTCATTCTTTGCCACCATACCCTTAATAAGATCTTCTTTGGTAACGTTTTTAGAAATATTGTAGACCACTATTCGTGGATTTTTCTTCCTTGGATGTTTAATATCGAGTTTCTGGTTTAGAGATTCATTATTCTGAATCTCGGATTCTAGGAGTTTAAGTTCATCCTCTTTATTTGTTTCGATCAATAAACCACCATTTCTGATGTTTCTCATTCTTTTAATTCCTACTTTTAGTTGAGCAGGGTTAACTGATCTTAGAATTTGTTATTCGATTTGCTCAGAATCTTTTGTTTCCTTCGTGGAATAAATGAGGTTAACATGTTGCTTAGTATTCTTTTTAGGTTTTGGCTTGACTTTAGTTGGTTGAGCTACCTCTAGTTACTTAACCCTTTCAGCATAGGTTTTAGGAAACAAGTCTTTGTCGATTTTAAGCTGTTCAAGTTTACCTTCGAGTTTACTATAGTCTAAGCATTGATCTATAACTAAATTGATCAGAAGTTTAAATTGATAACGAATCTCTTGCTGCACTGATTTAGAGTTATTGTTGGACTTGTCTTTTAATAAGTCCTCGCGTCTTGTATAATTTGTACCTTTTTAACATAGTCCGTGGCATACATACTACTATCCATTTTTTCAGAGTTCTGCTAAGTAAATGGTCCAGACAGGATGTTGTCTTTCTAGTATTCTGGAGTTCACACTAGGAAGACTGTAGTAGGCAAATTTAACTCGGTCTTTAGACTCTTAGTGGGAGCCCCCCGACCGCGTCAAGGTACGCGAGTTATGGGAAAGCGTTAATATGATTCTTTCATAGAAAAATCAAGATCGCTATTCAAACTCTAATTTACGCTATTCTATCGCATTTCAATCGCTTTCTCACGGGGGGGGGTGTTCAGGATTTAACAGACAGACTAAATATTTCCAAAAAGTACAATACATAAATTTATTGCAAAAACTTTTGTAAGTAAGCAGCTATGATCTATAAGTTTCCAAACTTTGAAAGAGTAGAATTTGCTTTTTCGATCTTCGGCATCCGATTTTCTTTTAAAATGAAGAAACTACTTTTTTAAATAACTCATGATTGGATATAAAAACGAAATATTATATATACAGTAATATCATGAGAATGAAAATCATAGAATAAATGACATAAATTTCGTTTAATGATTTTCACAGGTAAGCTTCACTCCATGAAAATGATGCTCTGTATATGGAGCGACTTGGGAACAATTTATCATGAAACGCAGTCCACGAGATACCTTTTCATTACAATGAAATGTCTCATGAATATTTAACTCATCTCCCTATTCATCGTATCTTACCTTATTAAATTTTGATCTACTACTAGATCACTATAAAATTCTCTGAATGACATGCAGTTCATTTCTTTAGAGCCTATCAAACAGCATATTAATAACGTCTTTGCAAAATTCTGAACATTTCATTGAGAATAAATTTTCCAGCTTTCAGAGAAATGGCAAATTATCACCGTGCAAAACGTCTCATATGTTATTCAGTACAATTTTTACTGTTTCTGTGTTGCTTTATAAAAACGTGAGACTCACATAAGTTATAGATCACGACAAAGCACGTAGTAGCCTTGGAAAGGGAGACCTTGTGGAGAGCTTTTCAAGGAAAACTGATTCACATCCACTTTACAAATGGTACAAAATGCGAAACCTCCTATATATCTAGCCAGTTCCTCCAAGATTTATACCGACGTCGCACTAGAGGTTTCGCCCACATTACCGTTTGATTGATAGTGGACATCCATAAACAAATGCTCTCCCGAAACTGGAAAAATTCCCTGATACACAGGCTTTGAAACGAGTGAGAGGTCATTTCCAAATGAAGAAATTATTAGAAGCCTGTGACTAGCATAGATCATTCATTTATCCATTGATTTAAACCGAAAGCTTCCAAAATAGAACTCACCCTGCAATATAATAACAAATTACACGGAGTACACAAATGTGCTACGCTAAATTGCCTCGAAAATATCTAGTCGAATTTTCTACATTTTCCACACATTGAAGGATTCTCAGGTACATCAGTTGGCCCAGTGGAACTCTGTGCAAACATCCATTTTAAGATTCTTTGCTCGAATATAGATATTACGTCCCTCACGTCACCTGAATATGCCATAATATAAGTTGCGAAGATTATGTAAGACCATCTGCGTTCTGCAACTGAGCGCATTTTGTGAAGAAGTAGAAAATCAAATACTGCGGCAGAGTGAAGTATGGCTTTCTGAATGAATAAATTAGTAAAACTCTATTATTTATTTGAAGTCTATTTTCTATTTTTTATAAGTACAAACAGTAATTTTCTTTAAAATAGCGTATAATTTCTCCCAGGGGTATTATCACAAATTGAGATGACATTCTATCAAAAAACGTAAACAAGAGCGATGTCAACTAATAAAATAAGCATTTAAATAAATATCTAATATTGTACTAAATGTTAGAACGCGGTTCCATGCACTTTAAATTTGTTTTTGGTTATGTATGCATGAACTTTAAATTTGTTTTTCGTTATGTTCTGCTTAACTATTATGTTCAGTTCTTTAAAAGCATTTGAAGTAAAAAATAAAAGTGTCTACCGAAGACTTTACCATCCTCCTATTTTGCACGTAAATCAAACATCCGACTGTATGCACATGTTTACGCTCATTGTAACGCAATCCAGACAGTATTTTGAAAGACAAAGCTTCTTCTCAAATGTCACTTTCTTATGAGGCATAGTGGATTTCTACCAAGTTTTGCAGCGTTCGGTTCTTTAACACTGAACTCTGCAAGGTTCTAAACTGCACTATTTCAGTCGTAATTGCCTCGTGGATTATGTAGTTGTCATATTAATTATAGACTCAGCAATAAAATAAACAAGTAATTTTCAATTGTATTTACGAAGGACACCTTGTAAATGAGGTCTTATAACGGAGACTTAGTAATATGTTTTTCTAAAATACATGGTCAGGAAATGCTTTACCTTATTACGGACTTCTGCAAAGCGAAGTAAGTATACAGATATAAAGCAATTACATCATACCAGCGTTCTCAAAAACTAATCAGGTAACATAAACATAAGTAAACCTATTACGCAAGGTTACTTTTTTATGCCGTAAAGCCTCTGAAAGTACTTTGTGCGCCTTATTAATCCCAATATTCGCATCGTCTTGAATGCCAAGGTTAGAAAGAGCAGCAGACATTATGCTAAAACGAGGACAAGCGCCAGAGGCAAGAAGAAGCGAGATAGGCGCATAAAAATGGTGATTCTTTGTCCACTAATGGGGAGGGTAATGAGATACAGATCACGTGACGTCAAATAATGGGTTGGAAAGAATTTCTGCTATCGTCAGATTAACAAGGTTAAAGGAAATATCATCCGTATAATAAGAGACAGAGGAGGGGAGTAATATATGCTTCTACTTTTCGACCAGAGCCATATTTTGTTCTAGGACACTTCTCGAGAATAAAGATCTTGCTTTGTCTTGTAAACGACAACAAGCTCTACTGATTATATTAGTATGCCTTTGTTTTCCCACAATCTGTGTCACGGAGATATTTTATTCATGATGAGAGCAGCTTTATCGAGATATTATGTGTTTGATTAAGAACAACTTAGTTCATATTTAGAAAGAGAAGGGAAAAAATAGAATCAACGTTCCAATTTATAAAAATTTCCAAAAGTGAATGAGTGAAATTTCTTACTAATTTTTGCATGTAAATTTATGAATAGTGAAGATAATAACAGATGGTAATAGCGGCTCTTGTAGATTTTGTGAATGCGTAGCATATAAAATATGTCTCCTCATTTACATTTACTGTATCTTGTCATCATCACAACATCCATTTCCCATTTTTAATTTAATTAGTTGTATGTTATCAAAAACACTAATTGTGCTATACTATAACATAGGGAACCAATTTCTACAGCGCCACAGGAAGACATATCCCAGTCTTACTATCACAATGAAAATGGCTTTCAGAAGAATCTACACTGCTACTCTAATAGGATCGTTATGTATGTTTTAAGCTGTTGGAGCTTTTAATTCTTAAGAGTTTGTGTATAGGTTTTAAGTTCAATACCCAATGATAACTCAATATTTGGATAAACAATTCTCAATAACATGAATGTGTAAAGTTCGTGACAACATGATAAACACAATATATATTGTATAATAGGTGTTCAAATCAATCGTAATAGTGACCAAGAGCTCCAACAGAATAATTAAATATGCGTTGTGTCATAAAACAGTAGGGTCCAGTGTTCTAAATTAAAGTGAAAACATTACAAGAAGTTAAAATTAAATATAGAATTTATTAAGATACTTTGAATTAATACAGAATTGTACATTTGGTGGTGGTGGTGAGGAAAAAGTAAAAACATTCATACCAACAATCCCAACAGGGAATTTAACATTGTAGACAAACGAACTCGGCCAACATCACTGAGCTCCGCCATGTGACGATCCAAACAGTGCATTGACTTGGAGAAATACATTGTAGATATGGTTTCTAGAAGGAGGAAAAAAAATATATATTAGTTAAGTTTGGACATTTTCGTCGCCCTCCTTAGTATCCTTCTCTCGTCTATTTCTTCCGACATCGATGTTTCTCTGATAACGCTGACACTTTCAGCTCCGTCTCCTTCCGTCAAAATGGCTGCATGTCAATCTCCCGTCCGTCCTCCTCGTCAGCAGCTCCCAAGCCTTTTTACTCGAAACGCCAAGACCGCTTGATTGGCGATTTTTGATGGTAGGAAAACCGCCAACAGCCCGGCAACCCCAGGGAAAAAACCACGCAGGCAGGTGCAGTCCAAGGTGGAAAGAGCTCCAAGACGTGGTGAAGAATCGCTGCTAGCCTCGACGAGGGGTCCCAATCCAACATAGGAAAAGCCTGCGAGTAAGCCAAAACATCCCGCCAACCTGACCCTGCGGCAGTTAGTAATGTAGAAACAAGCCTCTCCGCAGGGTGCAATTTTTACTAATGTTGACAGAGGTTTCACAGACGACCGTCTAGCGGGCGAAGAAATTGAAAACAAAGCGCTAAATCTCTTTGGGAGGGCAACGGACAGAATTTGAAGGTTTTGAAGGGATAAGAGTTAATTATAGAATTTACAACAAATTAACTTCAATACTGATAAGTACTTAAATAAAAATATAATAATTTCACAGATAATTTTCTTGGGTTTATTCCGACACCAAACACGACCACCATAGTAAGAAAAAAAATACTTCAGTTAAAATATAATAATCAAGTATGAAAATTTTTATATATTCTCCACAACACCAAAACGATCACCAAAGTCAGAAAATATGGATCCCAAATTTAGCAGAAAAGAGGGCATAATAGAAAAACTTAAATTAAACTTTTAAACACCAACTTGTGTAACAAAACTTTTAAAAAGAATGACCTTAAGGATCAACTTAACAAGAGCTTAACATTAACAACCAAGGTTAAGAAAAATAATTAACTAAACAGAATTTAAATAATTAACCAACCAAAAGTAAAGAAGAAAAAATTAATTACTCAAGCAACTTAAAATCAGCGTTAACCAAAACTGTCAAGAGAACAAATTAAATGACTACAATTACTTTTAAACAAACCAAAGAAACTTAAGTTCAACTACAAAAATTAAAATAAATTAATCTTTAAGTCTGAAGCAAAATAAGTTAAAACATTACCTTTAAAACAACTTAAATCACAACTGAAATAAGTAATACATAACAATCCGTAATACATAACATATGCATTTTGTGAGAAATATTTTCCTAAACACCTTAGCGAAAAACGGGGTTCTGTGAACGGTAGATACTGACAGAATATATACAGCAGATAATTTGCATTTTGTAAAAATGATTTTGGTAATTATTTTTTCTGCATAAAAGGCGTATTACTTGCTGTGATTTGCTTCTATGTGATAGCTTTGATTCTTGGTTATAGCTCTAGCTCGAATTTGTAATGAAAGTAAAATTTCCGTCATGTCACTTTTATTCCTCTCCTCGTGGGTAATTTTCCGAAGTCTATGCAGTGTTTTTGGAAAAATCCAAAAAAAAAATTGTAACACAAAAACACGAGCAATACAATAAAAACTTACAAATAAACACTCCAAAAAAAAACAGAACTCTAACACGAGCAGAGGCGTGTTACTCAAAACAGGCCTTCAATAACAAGAAATTGAACAATCACCTGAGTGCAAACTACCTTCACCTTACCTCAAAAGGTGAAGCAAAACTAAATACCAACACAAGACAAAAATTCTACCCGAAACGAGATACAAACGTCTTCTTAAATCAAATCAACACCCCAATACATAAGTGAAAAACTACCACAGTAAGTAACGTAACTTAACTAACAGTTGAACTTAGGATATTCAACAAGCCCACCAATGATAAAACTAAATAAGTAGGCAAGTGTAATCGACCAAAACACAATATACACGTGTGAGCAAGAAATAACAACCAACTACTCAAAAAA
>KK117174.1:460406-471519 GCA_000611955.2 Stegodyphus mimosarum
ACAAATTAAATACAATTACTTTTAAACAAACCAAAGAAACTTAAGTTCAACTACAAAAATTAAAACAAATTAAACTTTAAGTCTGAAGCAAAATAAGTTAAAACATTACCTTTAAAACAACTTAAATCACAACTGAAATAAGTAATACATAACAAAGCTTTCCTTTTCTGAACTCTGAATATATTTCGAAATTTTAAAATACTGCACAGTTATTTCATATTGTCTTGCCTTTGTTCTTTAGTTAATTCTGTTTAAAACAATTTCATTTTTTAATTTTTTTTCAATTAATTCTTAACTTAGCCATGGATTAGGAATAAATGGTCCTATCAATCCGAGTCTTTCTGGAGGTATGTGTGAGTAGACACTCAATTACAAAGCTTAACATTTACGTTGTTAGGCTTATTATTTCAAGAAATATTTTGTAAAAATGGTCTTATTATTAAACATACAGGACATAGCAAGTGAAAACTGTGCATACTCCGCAACGTAGCATATGTACAATTCTATTTTTTACTGCTTCTTTTGTCAAAACCATCTATGGATTTTCCCAAACTCACTATCATCAGTATCCATTTTATTCCTTACACATTGCGTTTTTTTGTTTACTTTCCATTTTTTTAACCTTTTGCAGATTTCCTTGTAATTTATGTGTTGAAATTAATTTTGATCTGTTTGCTCTAGATAAGAGAAGGTTTCTAAATTAAATGACTGCAAACGCTGCTACGTTTAGCATGTATGCTTTTATTTATTTACTGTTGAGTTTCCCCATCCCCGACGAATGTTTAAAGAGAAACTATCGGCCGTTGCGTAAAAACATTATTTAATAATGTTTTTACGCAACGGCCGATAGTACTTTTTTGTCTATTCCAATTTTATGCTGGTAAAAAGAGTTTTGAAAATTTCTCTCCACCCTTCTACACTAGAGCTAGGGCAAAGCTTAAAATTTTTTCAAGTCAAAATCTTAATTCGAATCGTAAAACATTCTGGAATCTTCGAAATCGCGAATCATTCCAATAAGAATTACAGAGAAAAGGAAATAAATCCTTGATCCAGCATTAATTTGTTTTTTTTTATTTAACTCTTTACTACTCTTCTGAATTCATACAGCAAACTTCCCGTGCAGTGTATTTTATACATCACATAATTTTAAATTTCTGGGAAAATAAATTAACGTTTTATAAGATTAATTTTAAATCAAATACGTTTAGGATGTAATATAATATTGTAAACAATCTTTAACATAGGCATGCATGTCAATGTTTTCGAGCGATGTAAATTTATAGCATGCATATTTCTAACGTACTCTTTTACAAGTTTATATGCAGTAAAAAGGAAATAAAACAAGAAAACGTTATAGAAAACATCTCATGAAATAAAAAAAACTTTAAATGTGTTCTAATATACAGATATTCAGTTACAAATAAAATACTTATTCAGCATCAGGTTCTTCTTAGTTTCATGAACAGCAGTTTTCACATTCAACATCTTTTGTCAACTGAAGGAATAGGTTTCAGGCCGAACATTTCATAATAGTAACTCTGTTTTTAGATATAATACAGAAAACACAGACAAGCCTGCTTTTTTTTCTGCTTGGCCATGTTGTATTTCTACTTCTGTGTTATTTCATATTTTATAATTACTCAAAAATCCTTTTATTGAAATGGCAGACTGGCTAACTCTGCTGTTTTTTCTAAATGGCATTTCATAAGATCAAGCTCCAGACTTTTAGAAACTCCCTCCTGATGTGCATGTGATTTGCGCGTGAACTTCTAACGGAATTGTACATTTATCTCGGCAATATTCAGCAGCTGAAAATATATACAAAAGAGGCCATCTGTTTGTTCTTCTTGAAACCCAGTAACTTCACTCATCTGGTCAACTGTGTCAATCTCTCCTTTTGTTGAGTTACTTTTTTTGAGCTATCAGGTTTTCCTAATTCTGGATCAATTGCAGGTAGGTTATATGTTGAAGATGAACGTATAATTGATGTACTTCGTTTTTGAACAAATGAAGTTATTGTAATATCTTTCTGAAAACATACAACGTATGTTCTATCTCCTTCCTGCTTGTACCCGTGGTGTAACGGAAGAATACTCGGCGCGTATTCGAGGATTCCAGATTCGAGTTTCGGGGAAGGCATTGTTTATTTTTCATGTCTCCTGCTTCAAAATAACATAAGGACGCTATAAACTAAAAATGGAACATTCACAATAATTTTCCGCTCGATGTACTCTGTTTTCCAGACAGAGTTGGAACTACAGAAAGCTTTTCTCTAAAGCTCAAAAGGATGAAAGCAACAACTGTCTTAACTAACTCAGCAAGGGTCATGTGTAAGTTAGCTGGAGGGGAATTCAAAATTGAAAGAGAGGCAAAATGGCGCTCGATGAAGCTCCAATGGTGTACAAAGTACACCAGCAAGGGTAATTAAGGAATAAATAGAAATCTGAGTTTAATAAAAAAATGAATTAAGATATAGAATTTTAAAATGCATTTATTCCGAATATATAAATGACATTTAAAAAAAATGAAATTCGCAATTAAAATTTAGAATTTCAATGTTAATTTTCTGAACATAATTTGACAATAGCATTTGAAAAGCAGTAAAATTTTTTTTAAATGTGCTAAATGTTCTAAAATCGAAATCAATGTAGATTAAAGGTAGAAAAAGATTTAACTTGGAATTCTACATTCCCTTTAAAAATTAAGTAAGTCCTGAGATAAGCGATACTGGTGATCCACGTATTATAATTTATATCCACTTACACATTTTGCTTTGGCCTAGTGTTACTTTAAAATCACACTAAATATTCATTCATTAAACCAGCAAAATTTTTATTTTTATACAAATAATTATACGCGTTTGCTACTCTACAAGCATGAATCATACCAACATTTTCTAGGAAATAATTTCGATACTATTCCGTTAGAGCCGCGTCAGTTAAAATTGTGGAAAAAATGAGAAGAAAGCAATGCTACAAGAACACGCCAAATATAGTGGCTCACGAGAACTTAACGTTTGAAAGTCGTAGGTCGAGATTTCTAGTTTCCGTTTGAAATATTGGTACTCGTTATTTTGAGTATTTTTTATATGCTTGAAATATCGTAGCTTACGATTTCTAGTTCTCGTTCAAAATACCATCACTCTTTATATTTTGCCATATTTCGCCAATTTTTTAATACGATGGATTACACAATTTCGCGATTACCTAATGACGACGAAGTTACCGTAAGATTCTTTCCGTACAAAGGAATAATTCCTAGCAATAGACTTTAATCATCCGATAAAGTTAAGTTTTGACTCTAACAAAGCTCCTACATGGCGCTATTACGTACGTTCTTACTATGAAAAAAAAAAGAATTGAGAACCAAAACATGCTTTGAAGGCTCGTGTCTTTCTGTACTCAGTGTCGTTCATTTTATTTATCTGTGGTGCCAAGAACTGACGTCGGTTCAATTTTGCCACCTTAAGTTAGAAATCGGCCATAGTACGACAATAGGTTAGAATAACTGCTTTAAAGTCTTTTCGCAAAAAGGAAAAATATCCTTGGTCGTGTTCTTCCATAACAATGGGTATTCGGAGGTTTATGCTAGGAAAGCAAAGAACGTTTTCTGGTCGCCGTTCTGATCGTTGCGCTACAACATTAATGACTGAATTCAGGAAAACACCGCGGATGGCAGCATTATATTTTCATACTGATGGAAAGGGTATAAGAAAGAGGAAAGAAAGACTGGATATTGACATTTAACTGGGAATCAAAGTCATAATTTTGTAGACTCCGAAACTGAATGCCATACTCAAACTGTGGAGTTGTGGGGCAGGGCTGAATGGAGAAATAAACGTCAGCGGGGCGTTTGCTTGCCACCGTTTAGATTCATATTTGACAGAATTTATGTAGCATCGAGAATTTTCAAAAACTAAAATTTTTTCTTCAATATTGAATGATATTTGTAATTTCATGCCACCTGGGGGCGGGGGGGGCGTGCATCGAATTTCGTTTTCTTTTGTTATTTTTTATTTATGTGTAGATTGAAATGTGTAGATTGAATGTGTAGATGTGTTTATTGTAGATTAAAAAATTAAAAAGATAAATTTACCGTCTTTGAACTAAGAAAGTTTAAAAAAATTTACTTTTACGGAACTAATTTTTTTTAATCTCTGTTTTTAGTCCAAAGGGGCTTTGTACCTGAGGGACTATTGTTTTTCTTTTGCGATTTTTGCGTCGAATCATTCTGAATGTCCGTTTTACTTTTCAAATTGTTGTCACTAAATATTATCGCCATGTATTATATTTGAAGAAATTAAATAACGAAGAACCTGCATAAACGTGTATATGTTTCTCGCATTGGGGTAAAAGGACGGTACCTAGAGCCATCAAAATTCGAATGACGTAATCCTACTGCGAATATGGGCATCTGGAAGCCCGAATTGAAATTTGGAATCTGTTTTATTATTGAATTCATATTTTGTAAAATTTTAAGGAATTTTTGATTAACAAACTCAAGGATTTCAAAGCCAGCAATGGCAACGTTGTACAGAAAAAAACGTTTTTATCTCCAGCGCGTCAGACTATGTATCGGAAATTCTAAAGGTATGCTCAATTTAAAATTATTTTTCAATATTGCTCTTGAACTGAATTTTATAGTTTAAGTGCGAAGAACATGATATTTAATAAATAAAGATAACACAAAAAATGTTAAAAATCGCCCATTTTAACTTAATTTAAAATCTGAAACCTTTAAGGTTTTCTTTTTTTTATTTCCTAATTTTATACTTGGCAACAGTTGGTGCCAAAAAAAAGCGAAACATTTTTAACTGACGCCACCTTAACTGAATAGAACCATGATTTCTACAACATTATGTGAATAAGATCGTTTTGAAATCATATTGAAAAAAATTTGATTGTTCAATAGTTTTCACGAAAGCCTACGAAGCGGTGCCTGCCACTTAATCAGTTAACACCAGAAACTTTTTTATGAACTGATACTTCATTTTCCCGTCAGAGTTTACATATGATTTTTATTCTCATCCAAACCTTAGCCTTATAAAGAGGGAATAGAATATGCAAATTCACTTAAGTTGTTTAAACTGAATTTAAATGTTTATTGTGTGCTTATTTCTTATCCTTTGTAGTATTAGTAAATTCTTGAAAATGAGCATAATAATATGTTTTACAATTTATATTCATGTTTAGATATAATAACTATACATAATTCATCAAGTAATTAAACAGATCATTTTTCTTATTCCAATGTCCGTTACCCAGTCGTTGACAGGTCATTACTTTGGATTAGCAGCCGTAGATACATGATAGTTTTCTATCGAATAATACCTTTCCTGTCTGTTCTCAAAGTGTAAGAAATCAAATTCAACCGTTTTATCATCAATTCTAGTTGCGTTAGCAAACACTGTACAAAACTTAAGCGTATTAAGACATGGACTTGGGAAATTGCAGACAACATGGCACTGATAAAAGTTATCGAGTACTTGGCCGTGTCCAGTAATTTAATGAAGTTTCGACAGACAGACAAGTGTCTCTTCTGCAACTCTTTTACGACGATCTGTCCCAAATAGGTCGTAAAATCAGAATGTTTCTTAAGATATGTTTGCATCGGTTTTTATGAAGGTTGCCAGTAAGACGTTCTGCAGACCCTAAATTTTATGGTGAAGACTAACACACGAATGTGAGTTACCGTAAAAGCCGCTATGTTACTTTCAGTTTCGTCTAATATAAGTAAGGCATGTTTAGGTTCTGAATGCTTCACAATAAATAAAAGCGAATAAATGAAAACGTGTCTTACATCTCTATTCAATTGTAAACTTAAAAAAACCCTCAAATACAATGCCAGTAAACTAATAAAATTTGTTTAAGATTAATCACCTTTAATTTATTAAACACGGCATTATGGCGTTATACTGTATATTTGTATGCCATAAAAATTTCAAAGTGTTAAGCTAAGAATTAACAACAGTTTTAAAACAGATTAAAAAATGTTTGCAAAAGGAGAATTTTAAGGACTTGAAGGTTTTGTTTTCTGTTATATACATTATAGTTACGGTAATTACACATTTTTCTGGCTGAATGTTTCTTATAATGTTGGGAAAATAACAGCATTAGAGAAAGAAGTGTTTTTAAAATGTTTACAAATATCAGTGCATTAAATAGATGACAATTAATCAGAGCAATGTTTTCTTTCATTTTAATCATAAAATTTACTCACAAGAAAGAATAAGATTGCATTTTATGTCATTGCATCCTCATTAAGCTCTGACAAATGGAATGAAGTGCATATAAATGTGACTGAAATATTAATATAAACACTGTATTTCAAATTCTTTTTTTTCTTTTCCATAATGCACTCAGTGCTGGTTAAATATTTTCGTAAAACATTTGTCTTTTTTTCTTGCTGTTGGAAATAAAAAAAACTCATTAAGTAATATACTTTATATAAATGCTTATTTTTTAATAAAAACTTTAAACTTTTAATTTATTGTTGATTACTATAAATTTGTTTTAGTTATTCCTTTTTTGAAATTCATTCATAAAGTGAGAAAATTCTTGTAATTTATACCTTGCTTACAAACATAATCATTACTAACAGTTTATTTGCATAAAAGAAAAATCACAATTTGGTATGATATTTTCATACTTGTTACAAATAAATGAGTAAATAAGGACTAAAGTTTATCTTCAAAGCTCTTTCGCGTTTTCAAACGAATTGTGCTGTAGTGTACTTGGAAGTACACTGTAAGACGGAGGATTATATGAAAGTTACTAAACTTACGCAAAAACGTGATACTGTTGTGTTTACTGATTTATTATTCTGTAGATAGCTACTGGGAGTTAACTACTCGTATAACGCATTAAAAGATTACTGCAATACATGAATATTTCTCAGTTTACTTAAAGGGAATATTTATGTTAAATTGGAAAGCAATTTTCATCTGGGATTTTAGCGTATGAAATCATAACCCTCCATCTGTCCCAAGGTTTGGTTCCAAAGATCCCGAAGTTCAAAATTACCGTGAAGAAGGATTGCAATGTAATTGTGAAAGGAATAGTTAAGAAGAAACTCTTACCTTTGAAACCATTGCCGCTGAAAGAAAAACATCAAAGATGTTCCCTCAACGATGAGGATGATGGTTGTAAAAATATAAGAAACTTCTTAAAAATAGTTATCATTAAAGCTCCTATATGTTTTAATATGTAAAACAATTATAAAAAATCTGCATCTTAAAACTTAACTTCTACTTAAGAATGTGAGGATTTATTTATTTATTTAGACTAATAGTTAATTTTCAGTTAAAGTAACTTTCCCGTCGCTCTTTGTTTCACCCACGCTTTTCATGCTAGAATGTAAATTAGATTGTGTGAGTTTATTCAGATTCAGGGAGAAAGAAGTGCTACTTAAGCGAAGGTTTCGGAAGATGATTTTAGAGCGTGTTCTGCCTGTTTGAGGCCACGTTGTTACCGTGAGTAAATAGCAGTTTGATTCTGTGGCACTGAGTACTTTTAGCCATTTGGTTTATCTCTCCGGCTTCTACGAACCAGAGTAGCCTTCCTGCTCGCTTACTTTCTCCTGTGAGCACTTAGGCTAGTCTAAAAAACACTTTATTTTAAGATCAACATTATTTTCTTTAAGTTAAGCCAGAAGGTTGGCTTATGTAAACCCATGTGAGGTCGACTGTCAGTTCCTTTGTGATCGAAAAAAAGTGTTATTTTAACACTTCTTCTAACTTTGTCTGCCGACTATGACCTGTGGATAATTTCAATGCAGTCTTCCTGGAGCTCATGAGTTTGTGTTACCAAAGCATACGAGACTCTACAAGTACATTTAAAAAGTTAAATCTTTCAATTTTTCATAAAGATCTACTAGCAGCCGAGGGGTAAAGCTGCTGAAAATTGGTAGTTCGACCTAAATTTGAGTGCAGGCTAACCGGCTGGCAGGATGGGCCTTTTCGTGGTGTTCCCATGTGTAATGTGGATATGGACCAGTTTCTCTAAGAAAGTTCTCCAGGAAGACGTTCCTTACCTAGGAACTCTTGAATTATTTTAAGCTCTGGAATAATTTGCGGTAATCAAATAAGCCAAGGTAATTATTTTTTGAATATGAGGAGAAATATTACCATGCTCCAAAGTGAATATAACACTGAAGCACGTGAAGTCGCAATTTTATCACAATTGAAATACGGAGATAATGGGTATTATGTTATGAAAATTATTAGTCATTTCAGCTATGCATTCTTTCCGAATTTAGTCATGAAATCAATCAAATATCTTCAGTTAAGGGATGCAAATGTAAAAGCTTGACTAATAATTTGCCTTATTGAATTAACAGAATGCCATGTGTTGTCAGCAACTTGTGAGTGTACAGACAGTGAAATTCAAAAAATTCCGAAATGGATATTAACGGAAAATTGTTTCAATGGATGCCCCCCTATACTGTTGCAAATAATTCAGAATTTGAAATTTCAGTTGCAGTTTATGTATTAGCTTCAAATTCTAGACCAATTCTTCGGTGAATAATGGAGCTGAATTTTCCCAAGCTTAATGAATTTTTATAATTAAGCTTTACTTCGCATCTTGCTGAAAAATTATTGAAGCATTTAAACCGGCCTTCCCTTATGTTCATGAACGTAACCATGATTCTCCGCTTTGTAACCTTACTTCGAAAAACTAAAAGTGTTCACACAAAATATGAAATGGCTGGCCGTTTTTTCTGAGTTCGGACAAAACGGACGAATTTAGGAATAATTATATCTAATCGCCAACACATAGTATGAGAATATGGCTTCGTAATCAAATTTATGCATAATAATCAGTCATACATTGCAATGTTCAATAATTCGTTCTGCCTAGAAATACTAATAATAATAAGGGGGCCAAATTTCAACTGACCTATTGCTTGTAGCAATAAATGAGTGTCATTCATTGAAGCAATTTGTCATTAATATTCGTTTTAAAATTTCTATAATTATTTTAAGCTTTGATATGAACAAATTTTGGATCGCCCTGTACAAGCACTTTTGTATAAAATGTATAAAAAGATTTAACATAATTAAAGATTAGGATAAATTTAATGTTAACTTCAGAGTTAAATTATGTCAGTAATTTCATTTATTAAAACATCAGTTTTAAGGTAAAAGTTCAGCTATTCTTATACGTAAAATGCTTATTAATTTGAATTATTGATATTCCTTTGCAAATCAGTAAAATAATTTATTTCAAGTGCTTGAAATAAGAAGATTTCTATCAACTACCATTCTACCCATATTTTACAGCAAAAACTCTTAATTTGGAACGCCATTTTCATCAAAATAAATAGCATACGCAATTTGAGAGAATAAACTTTCTAGTTTTTCTATTATAGTTCTTCGGAAAAGATTTAATAAGCGAATAAAGTTTTATAGCGGAAATTTCTATTTAAAGGAGGAAAGCAATATCATTAAAAGATATCAAAAACTTGTTAGCTTTAGACATTACAAACCAGGTTCATTTTTATTGAAACAAAAATGTAATAAAATCGATGCTGAACAAGTTAGACATTTCCTTTAATCTCATAAAACCAAGATTTGTCAAGACTTTATCGTGAGCCGAACATCCTCGGCGGTCTTTTTGTGAAAAAATATCAACCATAAATGCTTTTTTTTAAAGTTTTTAAAGAGATAATATTTTCTTATTCAATTGATTTTTGATATCTAGATGGAGAATAGAAACTTTTATAGCTTATCGAAAACCAATTCAATTCAAGAAAAAAAAAGAATTTCGAGTTCTATCATTTATTGCTTCAAAATTTCTTTCGGAATGGGCATTCTAGATACGATTTGAGAGTGCTTTATATCTATGAAAAACGAAAATCTAGAAAAGAAAAGAAAAAGGACTGGAAGTTAAGAAGCATTTTTACAGTTTCGGTGAAGAGACGGTTGGCGTATAAATTTTAGAAAACAGACTGTAGGAAAACGTTCAGAAATTATTTCGGCATTAGCCTAAATAAACTTAGTTTCCTAAATAAAGTAAGGAACTGGTTTATTCATGCCCTCATGATCTAACCTTTGTGTCTTACGTATTCTCACCTCACACATTTCAATTCCAAAACAAAGTAATCTCGGAAAATATTATAAGCGTACGTGGTACGTTGCTGAGTGTCCACGGTGAGTGCCGTTTCTGAGTGCAAATAATTTATCAAGAAAAAGTATGTTTTCAACTTGCTGTCAATAAGATTGTAGGGATTTATATTCATTTTAAATAACCAGTTAAATTTAATTTGAAGCCCTTTCCTATAAGCCTTCATTCTCCTCATTCTCAGTGAAGGAATCTTTATTTGGTAGCGGCGTATTGAATGCAAATTTTACCAGTGGCAGAAAAAGTTTAAATATCGAGTTCTAGAAGGAAAAGTTAGAGTGTCTGGGAAAACTCTGTGCGTGTTGTAGGGCAAGCTTCGGCTTAGCAGTTACTACTGGTTAAACGTGGCGTAACGGCTATTATGTTGCTGCCACTAAACTCATCAACGCGCTGTCAGAGAAGAGGACTGGCTGAACCTGTAACATAATTCTACTACTTATTAATATCTTCAGTTTTTTAAGTTTGATTCTTACTGTTTCAGTTACCGCCCAAGCAGAGGCGTAGTGTGTTAGCGTCGAGTTGACGTAATGTAAATAATTTTAAAGAGTGCAATAAAGGGTAGTTTTAACCCTTCTTCTGTGCAGTCACTACTCTCCAGATTTCATACAAAAGATACACAGTATATCTTACAAGGTAATGAATATGTTTTATACTTTTCTTTACATTAATATATTCAATTTCTTTGCAATAGGAACACTTTTAATAAATTTAATTTTGTGATTATTCTATTTTCATTGTTTCTGGTTTTGCATGTGGGCGTGAAATAATTTAGAAGAGCAAAAAATTCAGATACTCGCAATCATTGCCAAATAAACATATTTTTTCTTTGTTTTTTAGATGCGTAACCTTAATATGAATTACCACATCGTAATAGGAGCAATCTGCGCTCCCGTCTGGATCACATGTTTTATCTATTCTACATCTTATGATAAGATGGATGAATTACAGATGTCAGAGATTACATCTTAACAGAACAGCAAGCAACAGCAGGA
>KK117174.1:471797-482461 GCA_000611955.2 Stegodyphus mimosarum
CTTGAGCTCAAAATGATTTAAAATTCACGACTAATTTTCCCTAATCGACATTAACAAAGTATTTCTGTTTCAACTAAAATTTTATCCACTGAATTATTCATGTAAACACTTGCACCATAAGCGTTATTTAAGAATCATATCACATGAGCTTATTAATTTTTTATTTTAATATTTTATTATTAATTTGAAAATGACGCAATTCAGAGAGATTTATTATAAGAAGTTACTATTTTTAGGATAGAAAAAAGAGATATTGAAATTAAATTGAAGCGTTACGGGACTAGTATAAAATAATGCTAAAATTTTGATTTATATATTTTTATTTTACACACACGTACAGACACACACACACACACATATATACATGTAAGATATAAGAAAATACGATAACTGCTTTAAAAACTAATTGGCAGTCTCAAAACTAACATTCTAAATTTGGTGAGCTCGTGGCGAAAGACATGCGGAAAGGCATAGCTGTGACATTACAAATTAAAAAGCCACCGCTCTACCGGATGTTGGGAAAAAGTTCTTTTTAAACGTCAGTAGTTGACCACCTTGGTCAACTTCTGAACAACAATTAGTAGATCCAGTAGTTGACCACAACAAAAAATAGATAAAGGGACGAGTAAACCACATAACTCACGGGTCATTTTGTTCAATGATACATGCACTTAATAAATATTTGATTGCCGAATTGAATAATACAAATAAATAACTGCACTTAGACAAAAAACAAATTCAATCCCTAACCAAAAATGGTAATCAGGCGGCAAGAATTAGCAGGATCTGGAAGAGCACAAATTTCACTGTCAGCCATTACTTAACTGATAGCCATATCAACTGAGAATTGATAAAATGTGATACTAGATGGCAGTAGCGTCTTATAAGCAAGTTTGCACGAATGCCGAACCAAAATATCCCTTATTTTGAAGCTTTCCCCCTGAAATGGTCAACTACTTAGTGCATGGTCAACTTTTGGTCCTTCTACCTTATTGTCCGTTAATTAATGGAAACAAGTGAGGGAATTTCCTTTCATGCGCACGTATTCTTTTACTAAAGATTTTATCTATACTCTGTATTCATTAAAAAACTAAAAAACTAACTCTATATCTAAAACGTCCTTTATCAATTGACGAGTTAATATGAGTTTGAATCTAAAAATAAGTATTTTTTTCCATTGATGGACACGTAGCCGACTTAGGCTGTTCTATTTATTGTGGAAGTACCTAATAGGTGGTCCACCGTTAACTTCTGCGAATGGAAGGACAATTACAGCCATGTCTTCTCCGGGTTTCGAATCCGGGCCCCTTGATACAGTAGGAGGCTCCTCTATCCACTGTATCGTCTGGGCGGTTAAGGCAACTTATGAATAGTTATGTATTAAACTTTATTCAAATAGTTTTAAAACTAGTTCCATTCAAGCAGCAACTAATATGAATGAATTATTATACAGAATTTAATAAGCAATGAATGAATTTATTTTTTTATATATGTTCCCAATGGAAAGCATTGGAATGCAAATAATAAATCAGGAATTTATATAGGCAATAAAATAAAAACATTTCGATAACAAGTATTTTAAACTTCCATCATTTATTACTTGTTTAAACTAATGTGCAATTAAATAGAAACAATTCTGTACTTTATTTCTATTTTTGTTAAATGGTTCCGGAAAGAATGCATAAAATTAATAATCCATTTCTTTCAATAAATTCTCAAAATTCAAAAACTGTACACAGCTTAAAAGAAGAATTAACATTTTTCCAGATAACTCCTGTTATTAGGCACTGAACCGTTAAAAGGAGCCACTTGTACTTTCTGCATGGGACACTAGATAATTAACGTCAACATTCTAGCTTCGTGAAAAATAAAACATCGTAAACAGCTGCACTCTGTAGCGGAAACTCTCTCATTAAATTATAATACGAAGGGAAAGAAAAAGAAAAATTGCATACTTCTGCTTCATGATTCAGACTATTCTTCGTGCTCGTAATTACTTTCGACCAATAAATAATTTACACTCTTGTGGTACTACTTCATCTAACACTACTTGCATCACTATCTTACTCAAAGTATTCTTTTCCACTCGATGGAACAGAAACGCTACAGGTTATACGTATGTCAGTTAATTTTTTATTTACGGAATGGTTACTGCACTGCAAACTGGCTTAGTTGCAATCACGATATCCACTCCCTTACAAGCAAGAACGTTTTTTTTCCTTTCCTAAACTAAAATTTATAGTTAGATTAATGCATAGATATTTAATTGATGTTAAACAACCGAAAGTGAAAAAATGAGAGAATTTTTTAAAATTTAAGTTTGTTTAATTTAAATGCAAGTTTGAATCGTTCACATTCTAATCTTTAATTTATTTGAAAGATTCTGTAAACTTTAAAAACTAAGATCAAATTATTAAATATGACTTAAAAATTAAAGATCGTGTAAATCCAACTTAATTTGACCTTTATCTTAAGGCGCATTCAATGAAACTTCCACTGAATTAGTCATCCATATCTCTAATGAAAATTTACCGCGGATTTATAAAAATGTAAATACTGAAAAGAAGCCATATTTATTGGAAATAATCCCTTTCAATTATGCAGCAATTTTTAATACAATTCTATCAGATTTCTGCATTACAAACTAAACACTTTGTTATGTAGCTATAAGTGTCCTATAAATATATTGCAGTAATTGATGTTAGAAAGCTAAACACGGAAAGAATGGAGAATTAAATGCGATTCCCCCCCCACTTCGTATCCACAGACTATAGTACCGCAGTAATCAGCTGTTGAATGTCCTATCAATCAATGCATATGAGCTCGAGGGACAAGATACTCAGAATTATTTCATAATGCAATACTACATGCAAGAATTTCTGCAGAATTGTACCCTGTATGTCCCAATGAATATTTGTCGCAAATCTTTGAACACAGACATATATTTTTTTCTGTTGCTTCACGGATAAAATTTATCTACATAAAAAAATACATTTTTTGAAGCTGCCACTTACAAAGCACGACCTACAACGAATTTATTTCAGATTTTTCTCAAATTCTCTAAATTTAGAACTTTTGGATATTTGACAATCCTACTAAAACAAGAATTTTCTTAAAAGAAATAAAGTCCGTTCGTTTCCACCAATGCTTTCAACAAACTCTGCAACGATTTGACAAATTTGAACGATAAGAAATATTATGCTAAGAGGAACCAAAACAGAAAATCGTTTTTGTGGAAATTTTATGCCGAATATTTTGCCTTTATCCTTTTTTTTCCGGTGCCTGCTAGCCTGTCAGTTTCACAACTAACTTATCCGCCTTACCTTTCTAGGAATCACAAACAGAGCAATTGAGATTACTTAAACCACATTAAGTTCAGATTACTACTAAAGACTTAGGTTCAGACTTAGCTGGCAGTCTGAACATCCTAAGCTTCAGACTCCCACCTAAGGTTAAAACTTTGCTTTTGACCTAATACTATATGTCTTTTAAACTCCTACTGTAAATCCTTTGAACATTACTAGTATAGGCAACCTAGTAGATTTTGGTATAATATTCTCTACGTAATAGAGCTTGCAAACATTAATGACGGTAGAAACAATATGGTAGAATTCAGGACAGTTTAAGTGCTACAACTAGATTTTTAAAGAGCCACAAATTATCAATTGCATTCTTTTTAAAATCTGTGGAATCATTCTTTAATGGAAGGAATCGCTCTGAAGTAAATTAAAGAGAATTTCGTACATTTAATAAAATTAATTTAACATACAAATGAATAATTCTTATTTTTCTTACTCTGCACTCGGGAATGTACATGTTTACAACAAGAAATATCGCAGGAGAAGAAACAAGAGAACAAATATCACAGGAGATAGATAAACAGATTTTTTTAGAAAGAAAACCAAGCATTTTCTTCTAAAGAAAATGCTTGGTTTTCTTTCTAAAAGAAAACCAAGCATTGGTTTTCTTTCTAAAAGAAACCTTGGTTTTCTTTCTAAAAGAAACCTTGGTTTTCTTTCTAAAAGAAAACCAAGCATTTTCCTCTGCTGCAGATTCTAAGCTTTTTCAGCTGCAGATTCTAAGCATCTGCAGGTTTCCTGCAGCTCCCTCTTATAATTTATAAATGATTATTACAAATTATAGCTCCCTCTTATAATTTTTAAATGATTATTTCAAAAGAAACGGAATTCGAAAAGGCTTAATGATCTTTGCAAAAATAATGAAGTAAAGTACTTTTTATTTGATTGAAGAGCTTTACTGAGAATTTTCATGAAAAATAATAATTAAATATTCCCGAGTACACAGATAATATGCTTTGCTGTAAACTTGTAAATTCAGTCCATTTATCTTACAGACTGTTTCCATTTGTTTTCCATATATCCCTGTATCTTGTAAAACCTATATGCCTAATTCTGGTATAAAATAATTTACGAAACCTTTGCTTTGTATTTTTTCTCATTCTCATACTTGTTTCATCCTATATTATGTGAGGAGCTAGTTGAGCTTAAAATACTGTTACGGATTTTGTATTTATTTACCTATTTTAATATAGGTGTGATTAAAATTGTTTTATTTTCCCGTGCAACGCAGTGCGTGACGATTTGAAGGTACGACGGAAAAGTGAAAATACAAGAGCGCGTGCATTTAATATTTAAGAAATAAATATCTCGTAATTGTACTGTTTTATTATCCAGAAAAATCGAGAAAATATATTATACCAGAATATTCACGTTGTAAGGTTTTAGTTAAACTAACCAAGTTTTATTTTAATTTAAATCTTTCTATCTCCTCTTTGTTTCAACTTCCCGCCAGAAGAAGCGCGCATTTTCAGCTTATGCTAATTTTGAAGTACAGCGAAGTACTATTTAAACCAGACGTAGAAATCTCTCAATGTGAGAGAGATTAGTCTCAGATCACGGTCACTCTGCTCAACGTTCGCCTGACCAGCTAGCAGTTAAAATTTATAAGCCATAGTGCTTAATACGTGATTGCATTGTGAAACAAATTGAAGTGCGCTAGTATTAGTATATCTTGCTACGCACCCTTTCAGGTAGAGGCCAAACTCCGCGAATCGCTCTGTGAGCAAAGTTTGATTTAAGTTCTATTTTAGGTTTAGTATTAAATTTATTTGATTGTTAAGTTCGACCCAAGTGCGGTCTTTTACTTTCTGTATCTCTCCCGAGTTGGGAAGTGTGCAAATAATAGTGATTTAATAAAAGAGGATTTCAAATCCCTTTCAAGTGCAGTTATTCGCCAATACAGGACCTACACCAGAACATAGCGTACCTTCCGCTCCCTGTTCCAGTTCAGGACTTGAGACTTGAGGATAAGGAGCCTATTACAGACTTTACCATGCTCTCAAAGAACACGCACAGAATACTCAGTCCTGAGTATGATTAAAAAGCTTGCAAAAGCCAAATTAAAAACATCTCAGCTCAGTTGCTACTGTTGTAATCGAACTGCTGTTTATTTAATGCTGTTAATGATTGTAGTGAATTTGCTGTGAGATCGAATTAGTTTTTGTGTATTTTTAATTTGAGTTTTATTTAACACTGTACTAGTTATAATATAACTACTGTGAGATACTGCGATGTGAGATATTTCAGCATTTTGATTTGTTTCTTGTGAAAAGAATAAATTTTATTAACTTTTTAACGGCTTGCGCGTTCAATCCATTACGACCTCATATGCACGAAACAATACGATCAATCTCTGGCTTTGTGCATCAAATTCCCGCTGTTGATTATTAAAAGTTTCAGTCATATCCCTTTTAATGTACCATTGAATAGATAGTATAATGACAAGTATGTTCAGTTCGTAAAAGTTTTACACTTCACAAGTGATTTCTAATGCAATGTTTAAAAAATATACCACAAAAATTCTGTAATAAATAAGCTGAGTTTAAAAATATGAGTTTCTTAAAAGAAATGGGAGACGGCTTTAGAAACTTCAGTTACTTTAGTTTCTTACATTTTTTTCTGGATTCAAGAAAAAAGTAAAATATATCGAAATTTCTATCAATACTTTCCCGTCATAAATCATAAATAATAGAAAGTGTAACGTACTAATGATTAAATACTATGCAACAACTGCTGCAGAAAAAAACTCACTTCAACTATCATGTAAAACCATATTTTCACAAATGCTATGGATACTTACATAAAATTACTTTTCTCTCCGTTTTTTTATTTGCGAACCATTTCAGATACGTAGATTTAAGTAAGAAAAGAGATTAAAACTAGAGCAAGTTCAGAGTTCCATTATGTTCAGACCCTATCGGACTGCCAGGAGAATTATAGCTCCGTCAATAGAGTACGGCAAAGTCTTAGGAAAGTTTAAACAAACCTTTTTATTAAAGATTGAATCTAACAGTCACAACTTTGTCGTACGATAAAACACTGCCGCTTGCGGATGTTAGAAAGCAGAAAATTGAAAATACAATATAAATAGATTCCCAGCCTGAAACTGTAGAAATTTACCTAACTAAACGTTGGTTCAAAACTTGTAAGCGAAATTGCTAAAGTTGGAATATTAACTGATAGAACTAGGCGAGAGAATGTAAAGCTTCGTGAATCACAACAAAATGCTCCCTCTAAAATATTCAAAAACATTGCATTAATTAGTCCTAATTCATTTGTATTATTGTTCTAAGTATTAACGAAAGGAATTTCAGACGCTGTGAAAATCCAAAATAATAAAAATGAGTTAATTAGCATAAAATGTACTCTACAAATAGTGTAACAGACTGCAGCTATTAACGGCTACATCTACAATTTGAGCCAGTACTCTGAGACTTTGCTTAGCTGTTATTCTGACGCGTGACGTTACTGATTATGCAAGATGTAGTTGCAGGTTTTCCATCCTTCTCTGTAACAGACGTTTAAACTTGTGGGCTGACGTAAGAGAAAGTTAAGCTTCCCAGTCATCCTTTGAAGGGGAGTCTTTAAGTGTTAGCAGTTAAAAAGAGATTCAATCTTATGTTTATTCCTAGGCCATGCATTCAATTTCAGAATGATTCTTAACTGTAAATAACAGATGTAATGTTTAAATTAACTTACCATTAGCTTTAAAGTTACACGAATATAGTTATAAATGTGGGTATCAACGAAATTTACGAAAGTTGAGTTTTCCAGTGAAACTACTTGTAATCCGTCATTAAGTTGAAGGAGTCACAGAGGAAAAGTGAGTAGAAAACTACAAAGCATTAATTTCTTCTAGAAAAAGAATGTTTTGAGGTTTACTGGAGACCAAAATAAATAAATGAAATAAATATTTAAGTCGAAAAGCCAAAAAAGTAAAATCTAAAGTATTTCGCATACTTTTATATAACGGATCAATTTTGTAAGAATTGATAGAACTAAGTACAGGTGTACATTTTGGTATCATCTGCATTAATAAACCTGATTGATTATGAAAATAGGTGCATTTTATTTACTTCATTTTCAGAGTATGTTATGTTTAACGAGTTATGACAGTTTTAGTCTTTACTATGATTTCTCTTTTCCGTATTCCTCACCAGAATGAAAATTAACTTTGAATGAATTTAAGGTGAGAGTTTTTTAGTCTTAATAAGAGAGATTTTGGCAATCGCCCATCGCTGTTATAACTGTAGTAATCCTCACCAGGTTTCTTCCGAATGATTTTCCGGCTTTAGCATTTTCGCTATAAAGTGCTTTAAGTACGTGCCGATAAATTATCTAATCCAGCTCATTCCATTCAATATATAATCTTAGACTACGTTATCAAAGTTTGAATTATCTGCTACTGTTAAGTTAGTTATCTGTTATTGTTAAGTTAAAATCTGCGCGGACACTTACCTAAAGCAGTTATTATAAAGAATAAAACTACGTAATAATATCAAGGAAATTCAGTAGCATATTTAGCATGGTTCGAATAAATTCATAAAAATTATTTTAATATTTAATAAAATATACCGATTTTCATCCATTGCTTAGCTTTAATTTATTAATCATTGCAGTCCAACAGTTGTAGATTTTAAATGCATCCGGAATCCTGCAGGTAGTTATACGACTAACTCCAATACGACAACTACTTTTAATTATGCTCCGAAAAGATACGGAATGAAGAAACATATTTTAAATAATTTTATATTTCAGTACGCAAAAGCATTTAACAATTAAGTATGGACTATATCGGACAACAACAAATAAGTATGGACTATTTTCATTTATATTGGCAGTACTAATTATTAGTTTAATTATCTGTTGCTTTATTTTGTTTTCCTTTTATTTTCTAGAATAATTTTATGATACACGACACAGCAGTCATTCTGTGGCAATCCTCATATTTATTATTGTTTTTTTTCTTTCTATGTGTGCAACAAAATCTAGCTAACTGTTTTAAAAACAGTTAAAAAATCAAGACAGGAGCTTAGAACGGTATTATCACAAGATATAAGATAGACTAGGCTAAACATAATGACTGGTGAAGAATTTCTTTACAAATTTTTAGCTTGAATCCTGATAGGCAAGACAGCTGAATGGAAAGTCTGCATATTACAATATAATACCTGGAAGAAGAGTTTGCATTTAAAAAATACAAAAGGCTATAAAAATAGCTAAAATAATCTATATACGCATGATCTAAATCCCAGGAATTTTAAAAAATAAAAAAAATATGGAAGCTTTCAGATTTTATCTTACGCCCAAAGGGGCATTTGATCCATTTACATACACATACACTTTTCGAGACTATTAGGACTAACGACACTTTGGACTAAACATATTTAAAAACAGCATATCTTTAGAATTTCCGACAGACAGTCTAGTGCGCTGAACATACAAATATTTTATTGCGTACAGCTTTGCTCCTGCTCGCTTTGAAATCGTTAATTTTTTTAATAAAAATTCGTTAAAGGTTTACAAAATACGAAATAGGTAAAGAAACAAATTCAAAATTCGGGATTCAACATGCCCGTATTCGGATGGAGGACTACGATATTCGTTGCTGTTTCACAACGAGATAAACATTTAAATATTTATGCAGATTCTTCATTATTTAATGTCTTTAAATATAATACAGAGCGATAATATTTGGTGACTGCAAATTGAAAACCGATTCAATTCTTTTAGTGATTCGACGCAAATGCCGTTTCGAAACTAATAGCCCTTCGGGGCTACCGCTGCTTTGGGCTAAAAAAAGGTTCTGTATGTTTCGCATATCATGTGGCATTAAAAAATCATTGATAAGTTTAAAAGAAATTTCATAAAACAATTAGCAATATATTTTGTGAAATAAATGCATTTTTATTTAAATCAATCAGATTAAAATTTTTAAAAAGTATCAGTAAAAACTGTGGTTAATGATTTTAAATTTCTTAATTTCTTAATCAGTAACAGGCAGAGTGGGTATTTACTTATTTCGAGCAACAGTTTGTTTTAAAATGATTTAGTTTGTTTCTCAAATTCTCATAAAATGTACAATTAATAAAATACAAGTTTGAAATTAGATTTCGGGCTACAAGAGGCACATGTTTGGGTTGAAGAATGTGTGCGTTTAAAATTTGGTAGCTCTAAGAGCCGCCGTTTATACCCATTGCGAAGAACATGCGTGCGTGCAGACATGTACGCCAAAAAATTATATATGATATATATGTTAATTCTGAGAACAAATAATTAAATTTACGCACACAATAGCCCATTTTGTTCCATATGATTCTTTGGAAACAAATGCATTTTGTGTAATGCAATCGAAGCATTGTATTCCTTAGAATTAATTCCCTTTCATAGAATAGTATTCATTCCATAGAATGAACATGAAATAACATGGAAAGCGCATTGGATTTTATGTCTATTTTTCGCATTAATGTCAACCTAATTTATATTTGAAAGTATACTGTAAAATATTTACCTGGTTTTATTTTGTATTTTATTAAATGCAAAGACACAGAAGAGAATTTTAATTTATGGTTTCAAACGTATGAAGCTCTGTTTGCTCAAAACACTTAAATTATCTCCTTTTTCTGCTTTTAATGCACAAAATATAAATTTCTGCTTTTAATTGTATTCATATGAAACGTAAAATCCTTTACTTTGCTTCAGATTTTTAGAACAATAATAACATGTATATTTTTATACGAAGCATGTTATAGCGTTTCCTTCACTTACTATTTGAGTCCAGTTTATATCTGCTGTAATTTCGCCCTCTTGGAATAAATTAAGCGATCTTTTTCTTACCGGCCTTTGAACGCATGTAAACAAGTAGATACACATTTAGAATATCAAATGTCTACATTTTATTAACGTGCGTTTTATATAATCTCTTAGCCTTTCATTTAACTGACTTTGCGTGTATAGTTTTCCGAACTTTCATAATCGAACAAACACTAGCCCTAAACGCGCACTTTTAATCACGGTGTATCAATGCTCTAATTCCATTTGGTAACGCAGTGATCTGGCATATTTCTGAACTTCCCTTTTACGGTTTGATAGAAACAACTCCTGTGTGTTGTGTCTAAGGGGAGGCGGAACTCATTCGCCTTTACGAGCCCGAAGCCACTAATAAACTTGAGCTCTTATGCGAGCTTTCCGAGCTCAACGCTTTACTTTAATTAGGTCTCCAGCGCTGCAGAGTTATCTTAATTAAAAGTGGCCGAAGTTTTATTTTAAGGAGAAGTATAAGATCCGGAAAGCTGCATTCCTCTG
>KK117174.1:482531-498602 GCA_000611955.2 Stegodyphus mimosarum
TACGCGGAGTTTATTTTTATTTCGCCACTGCAGACATAAATATGCAAAGCTTTTAGTAGCTATGTCATTTTAAGGAAGTTGCATAAAAGGCTAAATTAAGGATTGTAATTATTATTTGAATGAAGGGAAAAGATTCAGTTATGAATATTCTTTAAATACGGATTTATAATTCAAGTATCGAAGCCTTAAACTGAAAAAAGCATTTTATGCGGAGAGATCAATTTGTAAACGATAGCTTATTATTTGTACTGCATCATTTATGGAGTAAATAATGAGTAATGTTTACATATAATGAGAACTATTTGAACTATCATATTTCTCAAGGAAATTGAATATTTTTAATCTGCAATTGGATTGACAAGCTTGAATCAGCGCCTTAAAGCAAACATGAGTTGTGAATAACCAATAAATAATTTTGTTTCTAATGTTTAAAATATTTAAATAATAACGAATAATTTTATTTAAAATATTTTCGCCTAAATTATTTAGATTTTCATCACTTTATATAATAATATAATTATCAAGTAAATTGTACTTAATTTTGTTTTTAAAGAACAATGGGATATGTTTAGGTACTCTGTAGAGTCATTAGGTTATTTCGAAACAGGAGACATGAAAAATGTTTCCTGTTTCGAAATAATTCGTTAAATGTCCTGTTTCTCCTGTTTCGAAATAATTCGTTAAATGTCCTGTTTCTCCTGTTTCGAAATAATTCGTTAAATGTCCTGTTTCTCCTGTTTCGAAATAATTCGTTATAAAAGCTTCTGAACGCCTTTGCCGGGAATCTAACCACGGACCTCCCGGTTACACGTCGAGCGTGCTAACCACTACACACGAAAGCATGCGAAGAAGGCGGGAATATACCTTATATACTCCCCCTTTTAAAGAGCGACTGTGGTTTTGGGGACTCTCGCCAAATCCCGGTAGTGGAGAATCATCATCCACCACCTTTTTAGTTCGGGCGCCATTTGTAGAGTTATTAGATTTTTTTTCGAAGAAAGAAGCTGGAGAACTGAGCAGCGTCTTCGCCGGGAATCGAACCACGGACTTCTCGGTTACGCGTTGAGCGTGCTGACCACTACACCACGAAGGCATACGAAGAAGATGGGAGAAATACGTTATAACTCAAAGCATAAAAATAATGCATACAGAATCCAATATAAATAATATCAACCTAGTAAACAATAACATAAGTGCAATTAAGTTATTTTGCTCTAAGCATGCGAAGAGAGCATGTATTCGACAGGGGTAATGTTTTCTGTACTGGTACGCTGGTGCCACATTGTTCGACCTGGTATTTAAAATATAGATAATCGTAAGTCCTGCTATTTTAGTATAGGAGTCTCATTGTCTGTAAATTTGGTGTACGAAAGAATGATCAGAGCTTCTTGAAAATAAATTCTTCTTCCTCTTTGTTAAGTACGATCACTTTCAAGGTAACATACTGTAATGACTTCGTTTCCTTAGAACACGTTAATGTAGATTATCAAACAATCTTAAATACGGGTTTCTGTTCTACGTTGATATCTCATGAATTTTCAGATAATCTAAGAAAACGATTATTTCAGGGATTAAAAACCAAGAATCTGATTCCCTTGCACGGTTACTCAATTAAATATTAAGTACTATGTCAAATGTAAAAGATTGTCGAACGGGTTTTCATCCTGTCTGTTTTCCTAGCTGGAAATATTCCAATCAGCGGGTAATCTAAAATAAAAATATTTATTAAGATAGTGATCTTATGGACGTTAACTGAAATTAACAGTAATAAAATGTCTGCTAACTTGCGGGTAGAATAACAGCTTTTGAACGCTTGTTCGGAATAAATCGAATGTAACTCAGGATATCAGAAAAACCTAACTTTAGCCTTCGCTTCCTTTGATTAATTATTTGCGGAGAATCACAGCAGGCAAATATCTACAGGCAATCTAATGCAAAGAGCAGAAACGCAGAGTAAACAGCCAGACTACACTATTTTTTAAAGGCTCTCCGAGAAACTTTGCAACCTAACTTTCTTATACTTTGAAATAATTTGCAGTCTGGTGGAAGTTGACGGAGTTATGAGAAAGCCGAAATAAGATCTAGTTGATCAAAAAAAAAGTTTACAACAGGGCATCAATGAATATGTTTATCTACAGTCTCAACATTTGAATCTGATCAACTTTTAATGAAATAAACGACAGGATTTAGCATATGAATTTAACGAATGGGTTTACTTTCTGGCTTAACATGGGGATCTTAGCATCATTTAATGCACAGAAAAGAAAAAAATATAAAAATGGGGAAAATATTATCATAAAAATTCATTGGTATAAATATCTATCTCAGTATTGTATCCTCCACAAAAATTACTTCACGATTCCTTTTCAATCTGTAGAATTTATTAAAAAAATTTACATTAGTGTTGATATACACTGGTGTGCAAAAATTAAGGACGAGACGGTTTTTTCAATATAACTTTGTACAAAAGTTTTCCAAATCAACACATTTAATACCGTAAGATCCCCAATACGTAAGGACATGAGTAATGCAAGCAACACTTACTAAAAGAGAAATCAGAGGGATAAAAAGAAGCTTTATTGAAAAAGTAGCATGGAGCGCAATGCGACTGAAGGCCGAAACATCCCTGTGATGGGTGTCCAGCAAGAAACATCCGATCTTTAATAGGGGATATGATCTCCCCTGATTGCTAGGCAGGTTTCACATCATTTGTGCATGCTGGATATGTGGTTGTTAATGAGCTGTTGAGACACTGCTGCTCGTTCCTCTTGTAGCACCAATCGCAGTTTCGGAATCGTTACTGGCGATAAGTTACGTGCTGCCACGGGTCTCCCTAGTAAGTTCCGTACATGCTTGACGGGATTTAGATCCAGAGACCTTGCCGACCAATCCATGTGTTCAATATCTTCACTCTCCAACAGCTCTTCGACAGTAACTGTGCGATGAGGTGGAGCGTTGTCGTCCATGAAGAGGAACTGAGGACCCATAGCCCTTGTGAAAAGACGCATGTAAGGAAGAAGAACCTCGTTACAATAGCAGTCCCAGGTGACGAACCTCCTTGGGAGATATGAAGGTCGGTCCGGCTACCAAGCATTATGTCTGCTCGAACGAGAACTCCGCGACCTCCAAAACAGTCCCTTTTGATGATGTTGAAGGGGTTATTGCGTGTTCCCCGCTCTGTCCAGATGTGTATGTGTCTAGAATCGCAACTCAGACTAAATCTGCTCTCATCTGTAAAGAGTACTCGTCCCCATTCATTGTCTCTCCAATTCCGGTGTTCCCGGCACCACAGAGAACGCCTTCTCCGATGGGCAGGCGTTAGAGGTACACACCGTACAGGGCGTCGTGCAAACAGACCACCACCGTGCAGTCTTCTGGCCACGGTAAAACGCGATATCGGTCGTCCAGTCGCCTGTGTCGTGTGTCTAGCGATTTCTCCCGCTGTCTGCCGCCTGTTTCTTCTGGCCTGTAAGGCAATATACCGGTCATCTGCGGGTGTGGTTCCTCGTGGACGACCACTACTAAACCCCCGGATAGCTGTTCCTGTAGTTTGAAATTGTCTCCAAAGTCGTGAAACGATGCTGTTAGCAATTCCGAACTCTGCAGCCACACTTGTCACACTGCGGCCTTCCTCCAACTTCCCAATGATTCGACCTCGGGTAAAAGCATCCAGATGTCGTCTAACAGATTGATTATTCGCCATTTCTCGCTGAGGCAGCAACTCGGTGTGATTTTAACTGCTATACGGCGTGCAATCTCTTTGCCAGAAATACTGATCTTACACCGACAACATGCTTTATACTACTCAGACACTCCCCCATTACGTCTACCTGCATATTATCTGCGCATGTGCTACCGTACATCACCTTACTTAATCTCCTGATTGGTCTTTCTGTCCGCTCTGCCTCTTCGTTCAGCTGATATGCTAATTTTTCGACTTCGTCCTAAATTTTTGCACACCAGTGTATATTATAAATGTACTTAAAATTATGTAAACTCCGTTTTTATCTCAAAAATCACTTATTATAGTTGCTTTAGATAAAAGTAAAATGAATTTAATGTATCCATAAAACGTTCTTCAATAGTCTATTTAGATATACATGTCAGAAATTTCAAAATTGCAATGTTACCTGAAACATTATTCTTCTGTCAGACATAATAATATATATGATATTATTAAAGCTTTCAATATAACGTGCTTAACTGAAAATAAATATGATGAAAGAATAACTCTAACTCGGTTTCGGAAATGAAATATACGCAGTTTGTTCTTCTTTTAAGTGCTGAAAAATTTTAACATTTTTTTAACTTTATATTTATGAAGGTTCAATAACTTCTAATGTTGCATTGAGAGTTGCACGTAAATGTGTATTTTCTCAAAAGATTTCACGTAACATCGCCGTTTGCTGTTGCATATAAGTTTTTAAATAAAACAAAGAGGAAATTGTTCACTTATGACGCAATGGCCGCTTATTCCAGCAACATGTGCGAAACACTTGTTTTTGAAAAAAAAATTACCCATAATTATATGAAAGATAAAAATACAGTAATTGAAGTTTGCTTTGTTATCGTAAAATACACTAGCTTTTATGTTGAATTATTTCCTAATTTTGAGGAAGGGAACTCTCCAATTTTTCTTTTAAATGAGTGCCTTATTAAAGAATTCATCTTTTCAAAATTTTTAATAATGACACTTCGTAAGATTTATTCTTCAAATTCTACACAGCATCCTGTAAAGTAAAAAAAATGCTTTTAAAGAAAGTAGCTTGCACAGTTAATCAATGTCTAATTACATCTTCCTTTTTTAAAATATTTTTATAAGAGTGTTCAACTCTGTTATCGGAGTTGTATTTCAACCTCTTTTATTATATTTCTCCTTTGATACCATTTATTATCAAAGCTGTCACTAAACGTACTCTGTAATGAAATTTCAAGAGAAAATGCTGTAAGCTGTATGGATAAGGAAAGAACCGTCACCGCCATGGTGATTAAGTAAAAGCGATATAAAAATAGCAACATGGTGACGCTCAGAGAGAGGATGAGGAAAAAAGTTAATTACACTAAATCCATCTAGCACGCTCGTTTCAGCAACTTGAAATAACGATTAGGAATATTATTGACTGTTTAGTCGATGGTATTTTTATTTATTAATTTATTTAATTTTTGTTTTGTTTGTTTGTGTGTGTGTGTGTGGTGGCACGCACAGACTTCGAAAAGGAAAAGAGAAATTGTTTTTTCAAAGATAAAAAAAGGCGGGGGAAAAAAGAAGAGAAAAAGTATGAAACTCATTTCCCTGTGTGAGTGAATAACCTAATCTTTAAATAGAATCGAATGCCATTTGATGCAAATTAAGCTGGAATGTAGCCGTAATTCGTTGTTTACGGAAATGAATTCAATTAATCTGGAAGCAATTAAAACCTCCAGCGTGCTGATAAAAGTATGGCCGATGAATCAAGGAAATAATTGGCATTTGTTTTATTGCTTGCACTAAAGTCTTGCACTAAAAGTCTGCAGAACTATAATGCAGTTTTACTTTAGAGGGACAGCAATTAAAAAGAATGTTACATGTGTTACGACTGCACAATATTATAATACTTTTTTCCAGAAAAAAAAACTGAAAGGTTTCAGATTTTAAATTACGTACAAAGGGGCGATTTTTAACGTTTTATGTCCTACCTTTATTTATTAAATATCATGTTCCTCGCACTTAAACCATAAAATTAAGTTCAACAGCAATATCGCAAAAGAATTTTAAAATAATGTATCTTTAGAATTTCCGATACACAGCTCCGCGCGCTTTGGATAAAAAGGTTTTTCCCCCGCAGAATGTTGCCATTGCTCGCTTTTAAATCGATTGAGTTTGGTAGTCAAAAATTCGTTAAAGTTGTACAAAATATGAAACAGGTAATAAAACAAATTCCAAATCCCGAATTTGGGCTTCCAGATGAGCATATTCGGATGGAAACGTACGTTATTCAAAATTAGATGGCTCTAGGTACCGTTGTTTTATCACATTTGGAGAAATATATATACATTTATGCAAATTCTTCATTATTTAATTTCTTTAAATATAATACAGCGCTTCAAGATTTGGTAGCAATAGTTTGAAAAGTGATTCAGACTTGCAACAGTTTGAAAAGGGATTCAGAAACGTATTTCCAACGCAAAATCGCAAAACGGAAACAGTAGTCCTTCAGGGCAAACCCACTTCGGACTAAAAAAAAGCAAGATTGTTTAACATTTTAATAAGAGTAACAGATATCTGCTTGAAAAATGCATGTAGAATACTCTGAGGAAAACAATTTAATAAACTAATTTAGTCTGAAGCACTTTTTAGCCCAAAGGAGCGTTAGCTCTGAAGGGCTATTAATTTCGTTTTGGCATTTTGCTTTGCTTCACTTTCTGCGTTCATTTACTTTTTCAAACTGTTGCCACCAAATACTACTGCCCTGTATTATATTTAAGGAAATTAAATAATAAATAATCTGCATAAATGTACCTAGAGCCACCAAATTTTGAACGTAATCCTCCTCCGAATATAGGCATCTGGAAACCTAAATTTGAATTTGGAATTTGTTTTATTATCTGTTTCATATTTTGTAAAACTTTAACAAATTTTTGATTAACAAACTCGAGGATTTCAAAGCTAGCAATGGCAACACTGAGTTTGTGTATCGGAAATTCTAAAGATATGCTCATTTTAAAATTATTTTGCGATATTGCTGTTGACTGAATTTTATGGTTTAATTGCGAAGAACGTGAAATTTAATAAGAAAAGGTAACACAGAAAACGTTATAAAACGCACGTTTGGGCGTACTGTAAAATCTGACAACTTTCAGATTCTTTTTTTTTAATTCTATTTTCCAAGATATTAAATATTTGTGAAGATATTAATACCTTTACTATGTTGTATTTCAAATAACAAATACCAACACAGTGATGTATTCAGTATCTAAACAGTTTAAAAAAATTTTCATCCTGTTATCCAAAATATTTTGTAAAAATATGGCGTGTCTAATTTATAAATAATAGTAATAAATCCTGCTTTTTGAGGCAACATTGCTTGAATTTTTTAAATCAAGGTAACCAAGACATAACAAAACATTTCTGACAATCTAATGGCTCAAAAGTCTAAAAATAATTGCCAACGATGAAAATCAAAAAACATGCAACTCAGATTACTCTCTAATCTCTTCGTAATGATAGATTCTTTATAATGAATAAATAGAAATAATTGATTCTTTGCAAGTTAACATTTTGTAGACAATTCAACATAGCAAAACGGATGGTATGAAGACCACAAATGTTCTCAAATTACAGCTACTTAAAATAACTTGCATGCGTAACAAAACGTGAGTCAGAGAACAAGAGATATTAAGTAATGAAGTTTTATTATACAAGAGGTAATTGTACCACGTAATCCGGATATCAGAAAGTAAACTATAAAAATGATTTGTAAGAGATGAATGCGAATATAACTTATTAGTTGCATACTGCCAATTGTATTAATAATTACTTCAAAAAATAATAAGCTTATTTGATAACTGGAAGATATAAAAAATATTTTTTTAATAATTTATTAGGTTAAGAGCGCCGCCCAACTGGGATAGTTGTTAGCGTCGTTGACTGCCGTGCCGAAAGGCCAGGGTTTGAATTCCGGAGAAAGCATGCATGTTTGTAAATGTATAGCGTCGGTGCAGCATGGCGACACTTCAAATATTCGGCAAGCCGAAAGTTCTGTCATGTGGTTTGGTGGAAGACGAGAGGGATGGAAGACCGTCGGTTCCGTTCTGCCCCCCCCCTCCCAGGGTGCTCTCCATCAAAATTGGCGGGGGAAGAAACTGAGCTACATCGCGCTGTCACCTGTATTGGTTTTCAAGGCTGTTGTGAACTACAGGCAAATCTTGCGCTCTTTGCCACAAAATACCTCGCCGGTTTGTTCTGATGTTACTGTCAGACAAATGAGAAAAGTCACAACAACAGCAACAGGTTAAGAGCAAATAAAATTTGTAAAATTTAAACATTTGAAATTTTACATTCGATTTGGTAAGGAATTACTTTTATAGCTTAATGAAAATGAAGAAAATTGTAAATACAATACGCAGCCAACAAAAGAAAATGAAATAAAGAATATGAAGCAGTCAAAAGGAACTCACATCAACATACAATAATTCTGTGAGAATTGACTAATTCATTAACATTATAAGCAATTTCATTACATTCACATGTAATCTACAAACGTTTATATCATTTGAAACTTCGAAATGTTTTGTGTTTTGCTTAAGGCAACATTTTATTTGGCAATATTTTGCAAAGTTAGCCCCTTTTGTCCCTAAAAATAATCATGAAACTGACATAAACAATGTGTTCTACCAGAAATATCATATGATTTTTTTCACTACTGTTTCTTTTTCTTTTGAACAAATTTCTCAGCCATAAAGTAGTATTGCCATTAGCTAAAAGTTAAAAAAGCTAAAAGTTAATATTTTGAATGGAAAAATAAGTAGTTTGATTAAGGTGCTTCATTCACTGTAATTGCAAGTATGTGAATTACTGTGTAAGCAAGCATGGAATGTAAATGCAAACATGTGATTATTGTGTAACTGAAATCTTTGGTTTTTTACCCCATTTTTATTGGAGGAAAGTTTTTCACTTGCCCCATTCTCGGCACATATCTATTTAAAATTATTAACACAATATAGAAGTTCACAAAATTTCTGTTTCTTTGTGTCTTTTTTAAGTAGTGTTGAATAACACTGTGTGGAGTTTTATATTCAATCATTGCCATGCTTTTTTACTTTTCGTTCCTATTTTTTAAGTACGGTTTCAAAATTAGTGGGAAGAGAAAAGTTTTACTCTTATTTCGCTGCCTAATTACAAAGAAATTTAGAAAACTCACAAAATTGCATTCTTCGTTCAACAATACACTGTTCTTCAATCCGTGATCACGTCAAGTAAAAAGATACTTTCGAAGTGTTCAGATTTGCAGTTGAGGTTCTCAACCGGGGGAAATTCCCCGTGAAGGCATTTCGTAGTTTCAGGAGAGAATGCGATCAGCATTTTATTTAGCTATTCAGTATTTCGTTTTAGTTTATGAATATAAAACTACTACTTATAGTAAGGTTTTGGTATTTATCAATATTTCCTATTTTTTTAGCACAAAGGGGTCTTAGCCCAGAAGCGCTATTGCGTTGAATTACTAAAGGCGTTGAACCACTTTTCAAATTGTTGCCACCAAATATTATTGTCCTGTATTATATTTAAAGAACTTAAATAATGAAGAATTTGCATGAAAGTATGTATGTTTCAAAGCAACGGTACCTAGGGCCATCAAATTTTGAATAAAGTTGTCCTCCAAATATGGACACCGGTAAGCCGGAATTTCGAATTTGTTTTACTGTCTGTTTCATATTTTGTAAAACTAGTGAATTTTTTATTAAGAAACTCAACGATTTTGAAGCTAGCAATGGCAACACTGCACAGGAAAAAAAACATTTTTATTTCCAGCTCATGAGACTGTCTGTCGGATATTCTAAAGAAATGCTCTTTTTAAATATTTTTTCTCAAAGGGACGCTAGCCAAAATGCTCTCGAATTGTATATGTGTGTGTAAATGAAACAAAGCCTTTGGGTTTAATATGATTTCAGACGTTTTAAAAATTTATTTATTTACTTATTTGTTTAGTTTATGAGATATGTTGAAAAATAATCTAAATTTAAGTAAATGCATATATATTTTCCGAGTAAGAGAAAGGAGAGAGTATAAAGGATTTTTTAGCAGTAGTGAAAGGCATGCACTGGCAAAATGGGTTGAGAAATGCTTGCTTTAGAACATCCGCTTAGTGAAATTGAGGACACACTCCTTATATAGAATGATTAAAAACTTAATTAGTAAATAAAATCTTATTTTTCCGATTTCCGCGAAAAATTGTCAAACATTTACTCGATATACCGAACGCAATAATTAAATGTAACTCGTTATACTTAATTTTATACGTTCTTGCGATTATTTCAGCAAACTATTTTAATTTCGAAGTAACTGAATTAAACGTAGCATTAATCGTGCTAATAAAAGAAACAACTGTAACTTAAATTCATAATAAGTCAGACAGTAAAATTAAACAAGGTTTAAGGTAGATTTAATATTTATTTCAGCAGTCATTTACCTTATATGCTAAGAAAATTAAATTTCTAGCAATTAGACTCTAAGTGATTCATAAAATTTACGTGTTTGAAATCTGTTTGCTTTTTATGCTTGTTACTTGTGTTTTGAAATAATTTTATCTGTCTGAATATTAAGTTCATAAATTTATCATATTGCTAATCCTACCGTTTATATGCATATAAATACAAGTACATAAATGTGTGTTCAAATACATTTTTATTCTATAGGTGTTTCTCAACTCGAATAATACTTTGAAATAGTAAACATATAGGGATTTATTTTCAAATCCAAAGCTCTTATGAAATCGTCTGGTTGAGATAGTGAACATGCATATTTAAAGTTTATGAATAATTCAAGATTTGTTCCGCTGAAGAAGCTCCTTGAGCTCTTAAGTACTTCACTTTGCATTTTTGAAAGAAGTATGCAGATTCCTAGATTTTCTCGAATTTTATGACCACTGTACTGCTACAACCCCGCAGTAGTTTAGCGATATAGAAATACAACATCTTCTTCCAAGCTGAAAATATTTTTATTATTTCAAATTGAATAGTAAGCATGTTAAAAGATTGATTTTTTGGCACTTCTAAATCCATTTCCAGAGCTGAAACTCCTGTCAATTTTATACGAATGTAGTATACAGTATAGAGTCTTCCCTCACATCTCATTTAACGTTAACTTGGGTAAATGCTCTTGCGTAAACTCAGAGTTTACTTTCTGGTACGAAGTGAAGAAAGTATTGTAATGGCAAAATATTTCGAGTATCACATTTCAACGCAAATATCAATTCCGATCTCTCTCCATTTAGAGGATTTCTTACGTGACATCCTTACGGACAAAATAAAGGACTACTTTTTAATAAAACATATAGTAAAATGGATTTAAAAGGGATTAAGAAGAGGTTTTTTTCGTGATGTCTGTATGTCGTACGAACGCAACACTACGTACATGGGTACGTACGTAGATATTGTTGCGTTCTACGGGTTCGTGAATTTGAAATGATTGAGGACAATACTTGATAAAAAATTAAAATAAAATTTATTTGCCAGTTTTACTCAGGATAGATCCAAAAACACGCTTACAACAGAATAGACTACATTAAACACATTGAAACAACCGGCAACACAACCAGGCTACGACGGTGAAGACAGCTTCACGGCAAAGGACAAAATACAGCCCCCGACTCGGTCGATCGCTCTCAAGCTAATCTCTGAATTCAAGTCACTACTACTGAACTCAAGCTACTCAAGGCAGTCCCAAGATACTTCCCTACTTTGCGCACAGGTAGGGTATATATTGTTTTTGACCTGCGTTCGAGAAAATTTTTGGGAAAATCGGTAAGAATTCGTTCTAGAATGCTCTCACTCCGTCTATAGCCTATCGCCAATTTTGTCGCCAGATAGGCGATTCGCTCGAAATCAGGCAACCCTGCTTTTTCTTTGACACTTTCTGGCAACCTGACTCCGCTTTGCGAGGAAGCTATCTTATCGCAGCTGGGTATTTCGCAACAGTATGTATGTATGCATCTCGCATAACTCAAGAACGAGTAGCCTCAGAACATTCGCAGCAGGATTACGGCATTCAATATTTGATGGCTCTAGATACCGTTCTTTTATCACAATAGGAGAAACTTATATGCATTTATGCAGATTCTTTATTATTTAATTTCTTTAAATATAATACAGGGTTCTAATAATTGATGGCAACAATTTCGAAAGTGAACCGACATTTATAGTAAACCAATTCAATATGCCAAAACGAAATTAATAGTCCTTCTGGGCAAATTGTCCCTTTGGGTTAATTATGAAACCAATTGACAGAAATTTTGAAAGTAAGTATTTTTAAATCAGAGAATGGCCATGTGCTTTCTTTGCACAAGTATTTTAACAAGCTTCCAACATCTTGTACATGGATTTCTTTTGGTAATTTAGAAAGCTATCTATGTGTTACAAGATACTGTCTTGTTTTTATTTCTGCCATCTAAAGGCTTTTGTTTCATTTCTTTTGTTTCTCAATATTCTTGATATTTTCGGGTTTTCCTTTTATTTCTACCATCTAAAGGTTTTTGTTTTACTTCTTTTGTTTCTCAATATTGTTCATACTTTCAGTTTTTACTGTCATGGTAAATTAAGTTCACTATTTAAATTTTGTAAAATCACAACTTTAGTCCCTGGATAATTTGTATTGGTGAAAAGACTTTTAACATTTTTTTTTCATTTTATTTTCCTCAAAATCAAAAACTTGGACGACGTAAGTTGATAAAATTTCTTTCCATACTTTTAAGCAAGAAAATTTTTACAAATAAACTTTCCTTTGCAATCACATGTTTTTTCCGTTAGGCTCATGTTAGAATCTCCTTACTAAAGGTTGTACGTTTATGCATTAATGCAATGGTTTCTAACCCTTCTGTAGCTTCGCCCCCTTTTTTATAAAGTTTTTTGACACCCTCAGTTTTCATAACAATCTAATTTCATAAATACTCACATGATATTGTAATTTATATAATGGAATACAAAATAACATATATACTATGTATAAATATATATAAAAGTATTTATTTATTACCAGTAATAATAATTTTAAATGTAATAAAAACAAATCTTACAAAAATATCAAATATAGAATACATAATTCATGCAACATAATAATACACTCATGTCCATAAATTAAGGATAATGCAAAATCAGGCAAAGGAAGAGTTAGAAGTAAAACAAATTTGACTTATTTCTAAAGCTTATTTATTAAACAAAAGGTAAAGAGCAAAAAATGATGCTATATGTTTCATATTATTAAAAAAATTAGCGATTTTTTCTCCCTGGAGCAAATTACAAAAAAAAACCTATTTACAAAAAACCAATGTTACATGGTTGGTATGATTGTTAATATACTGTATGTCACCCAGACGATGCAATATAGTCTGTACAATGCCTAGGCATGCTGAGTATGAAATTATCGATCTGATCTTGGGGGATATTACAAAACTCAAAAAGCAATGCTCTCCGAAGTTCCGGTAGACATGTAGGAGGAGGTTGACGGGCTGCAACTCGTCGGCCAAGCATGTCCCACACGTGCTCTACTGGATTCAAGTCCGGCGAGAATGTTGGCCAGTCCATATGGGTGATATCCTCCAATTGAAGGCATTCGCTTACGATGTTTGCACGGTGAGGACGGACGTTGTCATCCATAAACACAAATTGTGCGCCCATGGCGAACCGAAACAAACGTACATGTTGTTCCAGAATGACGTCCCGATAGATTTGGCTTGTCATGGTTCCAATTTGAACATGCAGGTCAGTCCTGGAACCCAGAATAATTCCACCCCAAACAAGCACTCCTGCACTACCGTAACGGTGTCTTTCAGTGATGTTTTCTTTGTGGTAATGGGTACCTGGAGCTCTCCATATGAAAGTCCGGCGAGAATCAGACTACAAGCTAAACCTGGACTCGTCGGAAAACATCACACAAACCCACTGTTGCGGTGTCCACAATGCATGCTCTTTACTCCAGGCTAACCGCAGGCGACAGTGACTTGCAGTAAGTGGAACGCATCTGACAGGTCTACAAGCATATAGACCAATCTGCCCTAAGCGTCTGTACACAGTCTGCCTTGAAATTGTCGTACCAGTGGCTGAAGAGAGCTGACGAGACAGGTCTGAGGCTGTGCTCCGCCTGTTTCTTTTGGCAGTAAAAGCCAAATACCGGTCTTCATTCGGCGTTGTAACTCTGGGGCGACCTGTACTGTAACGTCTACTCCCATTACCATCATCTTGGAATTGTTGCCAAAGATGACACTCTGGGCAATTCCAAGTTCGTCTGATGCTTCCAGTTGGGTACGCACATATTCCAGACGGCCGATAATTCTACCACGTAAAAAATCCTGCAAATGCGTCCTTTGTGTCATAACTATTCGGTTATTGCACTGAAATGCTTATAAAGCGCCTGCGAACAATTTTAATTCTTTGCCTGTATTCCTTATATATCACTCGCTTACACTCTCGTCATTGTGACGTACCATCGGTGTCATCTGGTTATTTCCTGAAATTCGCATATGATTCTTGAAGATGTGTGTAGTGATTTTACAGGTGATATATTTATTTTAGAGTTCGATTTCCGCGTGACTGCGTATTATCCTTAGTTTATGGACATGAGTGTATTTTAACGTAATGGTTACGTTTGTTTTTAGCCTAAGGTTTTAGCCTATCACTAAACGAGAACGATATTTTGTTTTAGACATTATTATTATCTGAAAGATATTTTGATATTTTGTCTGATCGATATTTTGATATCTTTAAATATGCATGTGAGAGCCATTAGCTTATTTTGAAGTAAGAGAGGCGAAAAGTGTATAATGCCTTCGCCAGGATTCGAACTTTTAAACTCCCGAACTGTCCGCCGAGTGTGCTACCACTTCACCACAAGGCACGCTGAAAAGAAAGAGAAATCGCCAAATCCTTGTGCTGACGAACTGTTGTCCACCACCTTTTAGTTTGAGCACCACTAGAAAGAATAGGTCATTTTGAAGCAAGAGAGGCGAATCGCCGGAATTCGAACTTCGAAGCTCTCGAAGAAGCGCCGAGTGTGCTACCATTACACCACGATGACAAGATGGAAGGGGAGAGAAAATACCTTAAAACAGTTTTACATAAGTAACTTATTACAAATGGGAAAAATTCTTTTATTGAAAACTCTTTTGTTTGTTAAAGTAAGAAAATCTTTCTTCACTCGCAGCCAGAAAGTAATAATACTAGTTTCTTGTTGAAACATCTGCTTTAATGTACTTTACAAGATAAGTCAATTATTACTTCGTGCTTTGCTGTCGAAAAGCCCAGATTATCATATTCGGTTTCTTATCCACTCGTTTTTCGGTATGTCAAGATCTTTAAAGTAAAACAAGAATTCCTTCCATAGACTGGTCAAATGAGCATTAGTAAGAACTTTACCTTCTTCTATTTCATCTGCAGGACAAGTAATTTTAAAATTGGAAAACGCATCCAAAGTTATTATTTTTCAAACTTTTTATTTAGAGTTGTAATTTTTCCATAAACACAGTAATCTTGTTTTTGTGCATCAGTGCGAGAGTTTGAAATCTTTGCATTGATTTATTTAAGGAATTGAGTTTTGAAAAATATCCACTCAATACGCAAGTTTTAAAAAAATTTCATGTCATGAAGCAAGTTTGCTTCACCTCTATCATATCAATCAGAAATATGTGGATCTCTTCTTTTAGCTCAAACACCCTTCGAAATACTTTGAAACAAGAAAACCAGCGTGCTTCACAATAACACAGAAGTGCTCGATAATCTGCACTTATGTCATCACACCGTTTTTTGAGAAGCCTTCCGCATAATGGGCTATTTTTAAAAATATTTACAAATCATACACAACTTCAAATACTGTTATTAGATTTGCGCCCATATCTTTTGAAACAAATGATAATATATGAATCATGCAATGAGTCTAAATTGCACGAGGAGCTATCTTTTGAACTACTGCCTGTAGACCAGCGTTTATTTCTGCCATTGCCATTGATGGCGGCGCCATCTGTGATAAGCCCTACAGAATCTCAGTTCTCCCACAGAATGCAATTTTCATTAAAAGATTTATCAATCATATTAAAAATTTCTCTTGCTGTAATATTGCATTCAATGTGTTTACAGAATAACGTATCTTGCTTAATATCAGTTCTACAATATAGCTTACATTTGTAATCAAGTGTGCATCTTTAAGTGCATCTGTACTATATGCTCTTTAAAGCTCCGGACAAATTTCTGTACATTAAAATTAAGATGAATGTGTTCACGGTGCCTTTAACAAAATCCAAGGAATCGAAAACGGTAATGAGTTATGAACGTTAAACTTCCACAGCTTACAGACTGGTAAATTTTGGGAAAGAAGCTAAAATTCTTTCC